>JAADXZ010000076.1:0-49269 GCA_023338055.1 Phytopythium mirpurense
AAACAACGCAGCGGGATCATAAAATTCGCTTAAATTGTTGTTTGCCCATCTCCATGAGAATATTAGCCTTGCACAAAATGCTGTTCGGCGCACAAAATCCGCCATTTTTGGTGAAAAGCACAATACTATCGTACTCCTAGTACTCCAACCATGGTTATAGCGTTGGATGCGACCACCGCACGTAATATGCCACATTCCCGCTGATATGATCGCCAGATTGTCTCTGGAGACCTCACCCCCCACTCTCGGCACTGTGCTTCGTCCTCGACTACCGAAGAACAAGACGAACAAGAGGAAGGACAAGAAGGAGAGACGATGGAGGACGCGCTGCGCATGCCGGTCGACTGGCGAGAGTCGCGTCGCGCATGGAGCGGCGACGGGTCGGCGGAGACGCTGCCGGAGCTCTCGGACGACCTGGCGGCGGCGCTGCTCGCGGCCGTCGACTGCCCGCTGCCCGAGGCCGCCGACGCCGACGCCGACGCCGACGCCGACGCCGCGCCCCCTCCTCCCCTGGACCTCGTCGCGAAGCCGGCGGCTCGTATCCAAGCCAAGACTCCCACAAAGGCGGCAGCAGCGCCGGCGGTGGAGACTCGAAGCGAGTGCAGCATCAGCAGCAGCAGTCCGTCGAGCATGTCCGATGCAGTCGCACGCGAGCTCAAGCGCAAGCTGGCCAACCAGCGCAAGTACTCCAAGAAGCAGGCGCGGCGGCGCGCGCTGCAGGAGCAGGCGGCGGCGCTCGAGAAGCAGATGCAGGCGCTCTCGGCAGCCAGCGGCGCGCAGGTCTCGTCCGCGGCCGTGCGCGACTTGCTGCGGTCGCTCGCGGCCGGCGCGCTCCATCCCCCGGCGCCGAGCGGCCGCGGCGAGCGCGAGGCGCTGCTGCGCACGGCGGTGCGCGCCAAGATGCTGCTCAAGGAGGAGAACGCGGCGCTGCGGCGCCAGTTCATGGCGAGCACGCAGCTGCACCTGCGCCTGGGCGACCTGCTCTTCGCCGAGCACACGCTGTGCATGGCGCACGCGTCCTACTTCGCCATCCTAAAGCCGCTGACGCCCGAGCGCTGCCTGCAGAAACACGCCGAGGTCGAGTCGGTTGTGACCTCCGTGACGGGGCTGTCGTCCGCCCGGAGCCCGTCGGCGAGCGGCATGGGCTCCGTGTGCGGCTGGAGAGAGGACCGAGCCGTGGAAGGCAGCAAGTTCCGCTTCCTGCTGCGCAAGACCTTCCGCCACTGCCGCGCGCGCGACGTGTGCGATCAGACGTTCGCCTTTTTGCTCGACCCGGCCGTGCTCTCGCGCTTCTACTCGGAGAGCCTGAGCGTGCGGCTGCGCATCATGCAGCGCGTGGACGACGACAATGTCGTATTCTTCGAGGAGCTCGTGCTCGTCGACACGCCCGCCATGCGCGTCGTAAGCAAGTCCATCCTGCTCATGTCACGCATCCCGATCGCCGACGGCGGCTTCCGCATCTGCATGCGCTGCCTGGACGCGGATGAGATGCCCATGAAGGTGCGCGGCGAGGACGAGGCGGGAGCGACGACGGCCCAGCCGGCCGCGCCCATCAACGGAGCGGTCGAGGAGATGTGGAAGAGCCGCATTTGGTGGATCCAGATCGACCAGGACGGCGAGGAGGACTGCGTCGTGTCGTACGCGGGCATCGTGCCCATCTCGGGCTCCACGGCCTGGTTCCTCATGGGCGAGGTGCTCGTCAACGCCATCCGGTGGGAGCTCAAGATGAAGGGCTCGCCCTTTGGCCTGCGCGTGTGAGCAGGCGGCATCCCTGAGCTGCTGATGGCGACAGCGCGCCAGCCGCCAGTCTGGCTGGAGGTCAGCGTCGGACTGCACGCCTGCCTGCCCTTTCAGCTGGTGTAGACTCCCCAAGCAAAGCGCACTGAGTGCGATTGGACGTTGCGACGACCGCAAGCAGGAGTATGAGCACTCGCTTGGACGATGGAGTCGGCTGAGAGAATGCTACAAACTTGGGCGGGGGAGGGAGCAAGGGAGTCTCGCCTGTGGTGATGAAGGCGAGCGGCTAGACGGAGCACAAGGACGTGGATTTCCAGGAGCCCGTCGACGTGATGGACGAGCGCAATGCTGGACGACACTCCGTCACTAGTGGCTCGGTTGGCGCTGGCTCCAACGCAGCCAGGAAGAAGCCTGTTAAAGACTATGAACATTGCGCGAACCGTTAGTATTGCTATCCCATCGCCACGCATCTCCTGTGCTCTACCAGCAAGAAGGCGTCGTCACTCGCCACCGGTCCATTCATACGGCTCACTTGCCCGCTTCACGTGTTCGAGCGACCTCGTAGTCTCTATGGCACCCTCTCCCTCTGGTCAACTGCTACTGAAGTACTTTGAAGTATCCGCTTATCACCCGAAGTGCATGGCCATCTCGGCGAGTGTCATGCTCTTCTTCTTCTGCTTCTTCTTGCCGCCACCGCCGTTGTTGTTGCCGTTACCGTTCGCTGGCGTCCGGTTCTGCACGATCGACTGCACGTGGTCGTCCCACGTCGCGCGCGTGACGGGCTGCACGCCGATGGGCTTGGCCGCCTTGGGCAGTTCCGGGAAGTCGCTCTTGGTCGACTTGAACGCTGCGGAAGGCGCCGCCGAGCCAGCGCGCGCGACCGAAGTGGCGTACGACGACGAGGATGGCGCCGGCGATGCGGCCACGCTTAGCGCCGCGAACGACTGGACAGGGGCGGTCTGGATCTTGGTGGTGGACGGGGTGGCGTCCACCGCTGGAGTCGCGGCTGCCACGGGCGCCTGCCAGCTCGTTGATGAGTGCCAGATCGTCTTGGGCTTGTCGTCGCGCCCCAAAATGTCGCGCGTGTTGGTGTTGTGCACGATCACCGACGGCCCGCGGCCATTCGACTTGCCGGGCGCTGCTGCGCCAAGCCCAGCGTCCTTGAGAGCGCTTGACCAGCCCGAGTGCGACGGCGACGGCGTTTTCTTATTGTTGCTAGGAGCTGCGGCCTTGGATGCCTTCGGAGCCGCCTTCTTCTTGTTTTTCTTGGCGCCAGAGTCCTGGAAGCCGTCCGACTTGGCCGCCGCCTTCGTGGCTTGCTTGTGGTACGCGAGGAACTTGTTGACCTGCTCTCTGTCCGGGAACAACCGCATGAGCTTGAGGAAGAGCTGGTCAAAGTCCTCCGGCGAAAACAGGTCGCGCATCTTGGCGTAGAACGCCGGCAGGTCCGCTCCGCCCTCCCGGAACGCTTTGCAGTCTTCGCGGAAGAGCTCATACTTGGCGGCGCCGAGGATCTGGCCAATCTTGAGCACGAGCGCACTCTTGGACTGGTCGGCGGCTCCCGCAGCAGCATTCTCCCCGTCCTCGTCCTCGTAAACCTCCTCCGGTGCAGCAGCCTTCTCTTCATACTCATCCATAGCAGCGGCAGCGGCAGGAGCAGTAGCAGCTGCTCCACCGCCACCGCCACCACCACCACCCCCGCCTCCACCTCCGCCCTTCTTCCCCTTCTTGCTCTTCTTGGCCGGCTTGACAAACCGCATCAACGGGTTGTTGGCGCCCAGCGCGGCAGCAGCCGACGCGAGCTCGGGGTACTCCCAGTTGTTGCTGCTGTCCATATAGGCCTGCAGTGCACGCGACGGCGGCGGCACGAGCGCGTTGCGGAACGCCGAGGACCCTCCGCCGCGACCTCCCCTCGCGCCAGGCGCGTGGGACGCCTGCAGCGCCGGAAAGTCTTCTGTCCGCGGGTTGCGCGCGCTCGAGTGGTTCTCCCAAAAGAGCGAGCCGGAGCTCGCGCCGCCGCTCTCGGACAGCGAGGGGAAGTCGGCGACGTTGATCACGTTGGATTCGCTGCTAAAGCCGGCGGTCGTGCGGCCGTACGTGTCGTACGGGTCGTCCGCCTTGTCGTCCGACGCGCGGCGGATCTTGAAGTGCACGTCGATCTTGCGGCTCGTCTTGATGTGCGGGTGCTCCGTCGCCATGTGTCCCTGCAGGTCCAAGTGCGACTTGAAGACGACGAACTTCTTGGCGAGGCAGCCAGGCTCCTCGCACAGAAAGTGGTCGGCGCGGAAGTGGTTCTCCAGGTCCGGGTAGTTCTTATAGTACCGGTTCTCGATGTGCATCGAGTGGAGGCAAATGTCGCACTCAAAGTGGTTTTTGTGCAGGTGCTCGTACAGCTCCGGGTTGGCGTAGAAGCGCGAGAAGCAAAAGTCGCAGCGCGGGTGGCCTGTGAAGCCCTCTCTCGGCTCCCCGCGCGTGTTGTGGCGCTTGAGCTGCTCCTTGGAGTAGAGCAAGTGCTCGCCGATAAAGATCTTCTTGAACTCGAGGCAGATGCCGCAGAACTGCACCTGGTGCACGTCCAGGACGTGCGTCTTGAGCGCCTGCACCGTGGCGAACTTCTTGCCGCACTTTTGGCAAATAGGGTCCCGCAGCTTGCGCACGTGCGAGTGGTAGTCGTCCTTGAGGAAGAACATGGCCGAGGCCTCGTCGAACACGTGCGTCGGCCCAATGTTGTCCTCGCCCCAGTCCTGGAACGACTCGAACGTGTCGCTCTCGCGCTCCACGCAAATGACGCGCGGCAGCTCCGTCTTGCACACGGCGCAGCTGGTCGCACCCATGAGCTGCCGCATGCGCAGCGCGCACACGCTGCAGCAGCCCGTGTGTCCGCAAGCGCCAACTGTGTGGAAGCGCGTCGCGTTGTCGATCGCGTTGCAGCACAGGATGCATGTCGGCATGGACGCCTTGCGCGGCGCGGCCTCGCCTCGGCGACCGCCGCTTGCTGAGCTGCTCGCCACGCTCCCGCTGCTCATCTTGCGCTCCATAGCGGTCGATACGGTGGAGGTGGTGGTGGTAGTAGTAGTAGTAGTAGAGCGGCCAAGCTTGTCGTGCGCGGCGCCGAGACACGAGCGCGGCGAGCAGAGAGGGTTAGCTTGGGAAGAACTCCGATAATGAAGCAAGCACCAATAACGCTCCTGAGGGGGAGTGTACGTACTGTGAAGAGTTGGGAAGTGGCAACGAGGAGTTACCCTCAAGCAGCAACACGGGGCGCTGAATGACCAACACTCGCAATTTGCTGAGTGATGGGCTTTGAGGCGTCACCTGTGGGCAAGATGCCGCCGCGCACGAGAGCGTGGCAGGAAGCCCATGCAGTTGGCGCGAGGCCAAGTGCACGATCGGGTTTGGACCAGCGACAATCACGAGCTGCAGTTCCAAAAGGTGGATGCCTATCCTCGCGACGTCGTACAGCCTGAGCGAGATGGCGCGGTGCTCCGCGTCGATAGCGATGCAAAGAATGCACTGGACGCCGGGAAACGTCGCCCACTTGCTCGCTCTTCAGTCGAGTTGTCCCTGTGGTCGCTCCATACTCGCGAGACGGCGATCTCCCTCCGCCTAGAGTGTGATGGAAAGTCGTTCCATGAGGGGACGCTGTTAGGCAAGACCACTCCGAAACAGGAGACATCAACTCGTACCTTCCGTCTGGCATGCAGCCGCATCACGTTTCGGCATACCCATCGTCATATCCAGCGAAAAAGTCGCTCGTTCTTGGAACGAGAATGACGTATCAGGTAAGCTTGTAGCAGGCTTGGCTGCACACCAACGATGGCAGCTCGAGTCCAGCCCCGCCGCCCTGAGCTCCAGCGCGCACGAGAACGCCGAGGATGCGTTGATATCCGCTGAGGTTGTCCACTGGTCGTGATGGTCTGTGTGCAAAAGAGAAAGTGATGCCGTCCTTGCCGCGTCCTAGCGCTCCGACGTCTTTTCCACTCACGGTACTTTCGGGTTGCACTTGGAGTGATGGTCACTTCAACAAACTGAAGAGGGTTGCATGGTGTATACTCACATGTATACTCATATGCATTCATTCGGCAATGAAGATGACGGCACTGAACAGACCTATGGTGATTGATCTTTGCCGAGTCGAACGCCGCGAATCACGAGGCCAAGGCTCACAGCGCCAGTGGTGCCTTGCGCTCGAATAGGGATAGACAATGAAGGAACGTTTCGATTCGACTGCTGTAGAAATGCATGCGTCATGGTGACGTTCTGCCCACACGGCGCCACGGGAATCGAAATCCTGACCCTGTTGCCACACTGATGGCTACACTCCGGGCCGCAGCATCCGTTTGTCTCAATCGCTCACCACTGGAGCTTGCCCGGGAGGTACTTGTCGATGAGGGTCTGGTAGTACGGCCAGAGCTGCTTGACGTCCGGCCGCACGTCCGCCTTGGTGTACAGGTCGAACTTGTTGAACTCGAGCACCCAGTCGAGCAGCTCCGCGTCGCCCTCGGCCATCAGGTGCTGGTACTCCTTCTCCTTGTGCCACGGGTAGCACGAGTGGTAGCGGATCATGGCGAGGCCCTCGGCCAGGATCGTCGTCTTGTTGTGCACGAGCATGCGGTACAGGTACTCGTCGTGGCCCCAGGCGAACTCGAGGTTGGCCAAGCCGCAGTTGGGCTCGTACATGCCGTACTCGCTGTTGTAGCGCTCGTCGCTCATGTCGGCGTTGAGCGCGTTGTACTCGGGGAAGACGACCGAGTCGGGGATGCGGCAGCCGACGACCCACGTGTCGCCGCCGAGCGCCCACTGGTCGCCGTCGGCCGTGCCCTCCTGGCCGTCCTCGCGCTTGCCCCAGAGGTACTGCAGCTTGCCCATGTCGTGCAGCAGCCCGACGAGCTGGAACCAGTCCGGGTGGCCGGCCGCGCGGATGCCCTCGGCCGTCTGCAGCATGTGCTCGAGGTTGGGCAGGCTCGAGTCCGGGTCCGACGAGTCGACGTAGCCCTGGAGCGCCTCGAAGGCCTCCCAGACGGTCATAGTGGCGTTCGTGAAGCTCCCGTACTTGGCGTACATCTTGCGGTTGAAGGCCACGGTCTGGTTGGTGCGCATGAGCTTGTAGTGGCGCTGCACCAGCTCCTGGCGCGACGAGTCCGTGTAGTTGCGGAACTCCTCCACCTTCTTGCCGGGCGCCGCCGTCGTGCGGACTTCGAACGTGGGCTTCTCGATGGTCGCGGCAGGGGCCATCGTGCTTCTCGCTGTGGAGTTACTGGGGACTCGGGAGGGCGGAGGTGTTGGAGGGGCGCCGTGAATCCGGAAATGAGCAGCTCCAGAGACGCGGGATTCTGGTGGTGGCGGCCCTGTCGACGTTAGCGAGCCTCCTCTGGGCTCGGCTTATACCCATGGCGCGCAAGGCGGTCGGCCAAGGGTGTGCGTAGGCTGCGCGTCGTTATTGAAGATGCAACGAGTTCCACAGCACCTCGCCATTTTACATTCGCGCTTTGTATCGTGATTGGACTCGCAGGCGCTGGAATTACATGTGCTCTATCTTTTCAATAGTTTCAAAGGTGTATCAAAAATAAAGGTTACAGTTCATTGAATATAACTCAATACCAATCAAAACAAAGATACTATTTCATACAAAACATTAAAAACGCGATGGATTGTGGGTCTGGTCAAGTGGCGCGTGGCTGTGTCGCCGGCCGGCGCTCGTTCAAAGTGCTGTTTCACTCATCAGCGATCTCCATTCGCCATCAACGCTGCGTTAGGTGAAGATGCGAGTCGACGCCGCCACGTAGCTCCGCGTCAACCTACTGCTGCATCACCGAGTGTCTCGAGTGTGTCGAGCGCTCCGTGCGCGCTCCGTCTCCTTGGGCACGTGGCGATGGCAGTATGCGCGAGGGGAAACGAGTCGTTTGGCGCGTGCTACAGGTTGTATGTGCACTGCGTCGCCATAGGCGGACACGTTAACATGTTGCACCCCCAAGCCCAAGGAGCAGCGAGCACCGATGTATACGCATGTGTATACATCTCACTTCAACTAGTCCATGGAACGACTTTCTCCCACACTCTAGGCGGAGGGAGATCGCCGTCTCGCGAGTATGGAGCGGCCACAAGGGACAGCTCGCCTGAAAAGCGAGCAACTGGGCGGCGTTTCCCGGCGTCCAGTGCATTTTCTGCATCGCTATCGACGCGGAGCACCGCGCCATCTCGCTCAGGCTGTACGACGTCGCGAGGATAGGCATCCACCTTTGGAACTGCCGACCGTGGACGTTGTCAGTCCAAACCGGATCGTGAGCTTGGACTCGAGCCGACTGCTTGGGCTTCAAGACACTGCTGCTCTTTCGTCTGGCTTTCATGATCCCCAACTAGCAGTAGATCTTCGTTACTGCGTTGAATGAGAGCGGCTGCAGCTTGTTCTGGGGTGTTTCCACCTCATCGGCGCTATTCATACAGTCAGAGCGGCCAAGACGAACGCTGTTCGATAGCGCACGCACTGCAATCGACACGGCGACGTCCGAGAGGTCTCTGCATGGAGATTGGGCCATCCAAACTTCGGATCCTTCTTCTTCTTCTTCTTCACCATCACATGTGTAGACTGCGCCATGCCAGAGCAACACAACGCTTCGGTTTCGGCTTACGACCGCAGCTTGAGGAACGTGCGCTTGAGCACGCGCGCCTGCCGCCACCAATCCATAGTGCAAGGTAAGTCGGTCGACACTCTCTCCTTCCGAACATTGGGAGAGCTCTCCAGGCGCGTACCTCGTAGCTGACGGTGCGCTGCGGCTCGCTGGCGCTCGGGTCGGCCGCCGCGCCGGTCGAGGTGGTCGTGAGGATGTCCTTGCCGTGCTGGTCGACGCCGTCGAGGAACTCCAGAATGTCGTCCATGGTCGAGTCGCGGATCGTCGTCATGTGCTTGGCGAGCGTGAGCGCGAGCCCGAGGAAGCAGCGCTTGGCGTAGAACCACGTGTCGGGCCCGAGCTTGCGGTGGTACGGCTCCATGCTCTTCATGACGCGGCAGATGCCAAAGTCGTAGTTGTTCTTGGAGCAGTAGAGCGTGCCGATGACGAGGTTGACGATGCAGAGGTGGAAGAGGCGCTTGTCCGGGTCACGGCTCGACTCGTCTTCCTCCTCGCGCTCGATGGAGCGCAGCAGCTCCTCGGCCTTCTCGTTGTCCGTGTTCATGACGTAGCAGACGCAGAGGTTAGCCAAAATGATGGCCTGCACGTCCAGCAAGTTGTCCTGGTGCTTCTTGACGAACGGCTCGTAGTACTGGATGGCCTGCTCGTACTTGTTGCCCTGCATGAAGAAGACGTGCGCCACGTTGAGCTTCCACGCCTCGTGCTCGGAGCAGAACTCGGCCGTCTGCCGGAAGATCTTCTCCACCTGCGTGTAGTTGCCGCGCTCCCAGTAAATGTTGGCCTGCGCCATGAGCACGGGCATAAAGTCCTCGAGCGCGTCGTCGTACGCCTTGAGCGCCGCCTTGATGTCCTCGTTGCTCTGCGCTAGGCGCGCGTCCTGGATCTTCTTGGTCAGCTTGCGCAGCGCGTCGACGTGCTTGGTGGCCAGCGCATCGTACTTGCAGTACGCGTCCTCGGGCGACGTCTGCAGCGTCACGGTCGCGTCCATGAACTCGTACACGTCGCGCGTGAGCAGCTGGAACGTCAGGTGCGCGTTCTCGGCCAGCACGTCCGCCATGAGGTCGTAGAAGCCGTGCTTGGTGTACAGCACGAGCAGGTTGGGGAACGTCTCGACGGGGAACGGCGGGTGCTGCAGCAGAAAGTTGAGCTTCTTGAAGCCGCCGTTCGGGTCCACGTCCATGTTCATGAGCGCAAAGTTGTGCAGCGACACGGGGTCCAGCTCCTCCTCCTGGCGCGGCGGCATGTCGAGCAGCGCGTCGCGCGCGCCCTTGGCGTTCTTCATCTCGAACTCGATGGCCGCCTTGAGGTTGAAGGCCTCGACGAGCGCCGTCTCGCGCAGCACGGTCGAGTTGCCGACCGACTTGACGTCGCTCGCGCTGGTCGTCGCCGATCCATTGCCGTTGCCGTTGGCGTTCGCGTTGGCGTTCGCGTTCGCCGCCGCCGCCTCGCTCTTGCTGCCGACGCTCAGCTCCGGGTGGTCGCGCACGCCCTTCTCAATGATCTCGGCCAGCTGCCGCATGGCGTTGCCGTACTGCTTCTGCCGGAAGAAGCACAGCGCGAGGTTGTAGGCCAGCTCGGGCTGGTACCCGAGGATGTTGAGCGCGTCGGCGAACTTGGCGCGCGCCGCCTCGAAGCGGCCCTCCTTGAACTCGATGGCGCCCTCGAACACGATTGTGGTCGGGTCGTCGGGCGCGCACTGCTCGAGCACGGACCGCGTGGCCGTCACGTCGTTCTGCTCGTAGTACGAGGCCGCGCGCAGCAGGTTGACGCGCGACGCGTACTGGTCGCCCTCGAGCTGGCTCGCGCGCCGGGAGGCCGCGTCGTACTGGCCCGCCTTGAACAACGACTGCGCCAGGTAGAGCTGGTAGTCGTCCACCTCGGGGTAGCTCTGGCTCAGTTGCTCGTACATGGCCACGGCCAGCTCGAACTGCTGCAGGTGGTAGTAGCAGTAGCCGAGCAGCGACAGCGCCGCGCGGCTGTGCGGGTGCGTCTCGAGCTCGATCTGCAGCACGCGCACCGCCTCGTCGTACTTTTGGTCGCGGATGTAGCCGTAGATGGTCGCCGTGTAGCTGCTGCCGGCGCCGTCGGCGGCCTGGAACATGGACATTTTCCTCGCGAGCCGTGGGTGGGAGGGAGCTATCTAGGGAAGGAGGGGCCGGTCGTAGAGTTGGAGGAGGGAGGGAGCTGTGCTTCCTCGAGGGCTGTGCTGGCGGTGGCAGGTCGACAAGGCGCGCGACGCTTCGAGTGGCGCGGCCAGAGGCGTCCAGTGAGGGAGTGAGGGAGCGACCTTTGCTGGCTGCGAGCGAGCTCCTCGCGGAGGAAACGCTGCTTGTTGGATACGTTGGCGGCGTCACGGTGATGGTGATTGATGCCGGTGGCCGTGACCGCCGAGATGCATGCGTTATCCGGGAACATTCGCGCGGCGGTGGCGTCTACAGCTCAGTCACCGACCGCCACGAGATAGACTAAGACTGATTGGATCGACGGAGCGCGGCTAGCTGATGCCAAGGTGCGCCATGATCTTGTCCAGCTTGCTCTCGATCGATGCGAGCCGCTCCTCGAGCGCCGCGGACGGCACCGCGCTCTCGTGAGCCGACGGACGCGGCGTCGACGGCGCCGAGTGCGAGAACGCGGGCGACGGCGCAGGTATCGGCGTTGGCCGAGGGCCAGGCCCAGGCGCGCTTCCAGCTCCTGCTCCTCCTCCGCCGGCACGGCGCGCTGCTGCCTCGCGGTTCTTGCGCATGATCTCGGCGAATCCTCCGTTGCTGCTGCTGCCGTTGCTGCTGCTGGCGCTGTTCTCGCGACCCACCGACAAGCCAGGCGTCTTTCGAAGGTTCCCGCCCGACTTGATGGCCGCGAGCATGTCGCCCATGCCTCCACCTCCACCTCCGCCTCCAGACGGAGCGGCCGCCGCCGACGCGCCTCCGCCCCCACCTCCGCTTCTGTACCACCACGAGAGCAAGCCGTGCAACGTCCAGATAAGCCCAAGCACGAAGCACGGGCAAGACGCGTATCGCCTTTAAGAACAGCACGTACTTGACGGCTTCGAGAGGGGACGACTCGCGCGTGACCACCTTCTTGAGCTTGGTGCCTTGCTGGATCTGTGCCAGTAGACCCGAGCGCGCGCCGCCGCCGGCTGCAGGCGCATGCGTCGCGGCTGCTGCGCTAGAGGCGGCTGAGGAGGAGGAGGAGATCCCAGCGCTCGCCCTGCTGTGCTTGGGGGGCGTCTTCCCGGACGAGGAGGACCTGGGCTTCGTCCATGTCGTCTCCTTGGTCTGCGGGTTGTAGTAGTACTCCTGCGCATAGCGCGGCGTTAGGGCGGGCCCAGAGGCGACGGAGATAACGACGCGATGCTTTAGACGCAGGGGAAGGACATGGAGAGACGCACTTTGCCTTCCTTGGTCTTGTACGCGACCCACGGCGACGGGAGCGTCATGGGCTCGGGCGCTTCTTCCTCGCCTTCGACGTGCGGTTTTCTATAGTGCTTCACTATCGGGCGTGTAGCGTCAACACTGTCGTCAATCATCATATTAATAGCTGTTATGTGTTCGTTATATGCATCATCAGGAGTGTGTTTTACTGTTAATATGTATGTACTGTGTTATTTAACGCATCCTATACTCGGATTTTGTCGGCGAAACTCGGTACGTGCCAACTTCAACCACCGACACCCCTTCGCCATCACTAAAAAAGTAGATTGTGCGATGCAGCACTGTGACGCCGGCGACCGGCCGCGGAGGCTCTCGAGCGGAGCGCTGGGTGCCTTCTGGGCTGGCGTACCGGAGCGCGCGGAGGACAAGCTGTTCGTGGACCGGCGAGGCGTTCATGGACACGTTGGGAGCCCCACGGGGAGCCCCATGGGGAGCCCAATGGGGAGCCCTCGAGGCCAAGGCGGCGAGTGGAGCGCCAACCACCTGCGGCTGCTGTACCTGCTGTCACGGTTCGCCATGTACCCATCGTCGACGGACGACGAGGAGAAGTGGCTGCGCAACCTGCCGCTGTTTGTGATGGTGTACGAGGCGATCGTGCAGGGCATCCTCGACCTCGACTACTCGCCCGTGTGCACCAACATCGTCAAGAACGGCCAGTCGCGCCGCATCTGGATGAACATCAGCCAGGACGCGCGCGCGGCCATCGACGATCTGCGCGAGCACGACCTGATCAAGGCGCTCAAGACGTGCAGCGAGGACTTCCAGCCGTCCACGGCCTACCAGGTGACGGCCGCGGGCATGGCGCTGCTCGAGCTCTTCCCGGCGCACGAGCGCAAGGCCATCGACATGTTCCTCTCGAGCACGACGCGCAACAAGCACGACCTCGTGTCGGCGCGCTCGGGCCTCGTGCTGTTCGACAACGAGCTGCTCAGCATCACGTTCGACGTGGACGACGGCAAGTTCCGCTTCGTGCGCAACGACGGGTCCGTTTTCATCTCGCGCGTGACGGACATTGAGGAGGTCTCGTACGTCTCAAGCCCGTACCTACCGGGCTGCCTCGTGCGCAACGACGCCGTCTTCTCGTCCAACGCGTCACAGGCGCACAAGTGCAGGCACGGCATCAACGCCATCAAGGACGAGCTGTCGTTCGCCATCGTGCTCGAGAACGTGCGCGTCATGGTCGGCGAGTGGATCCCGTTCGGGCCCAACCAGATCGTGTCGCTCAACGACCGGCTCGGATCGCTCGAGCGCTGCCAGGGAGGCCTCTTCACGTCGGAGCTGGACGACGCGCCCACGAGCACGTGCCTCGACATCCAGCCGGGGCTGACCAAGATCGCGGTCGTCGACTTTGAGTTTGACTCGTTCACCAACTTTGAGGCCGACATCCACATGCCGCACGAGCAGGGCATCGTGCAGATCGAGAGCTTCGGCATGCACGTCAACGGGGACGGCACCATCATCTACGGCATGTACGTCGAGGGCATCCAGGACCGGCCGGCCGACTTCATCTGCGTCGACCACGTCTCGCGACTGCTCGTAGACATCGACCTCGACTCGTCCAAGATCCTCAACGACCTGCTGTCGCCGCACCAGCGCAGCCTCATGGATATGCTCTTCATGAGCGACGCGCGCTCGCGCAACAAGTTCTCGCTGCTGACGGCCAGCGGCATCTCGCCCAAGCTGCCGGCGAAAGAGTACCTGGACCGCGGCGAGAAGGAGAACGAGCTCAAGCAGGTCCTGGGCGAGATCCACGCCGTGTACGACCTGAGCGGCGACGACAAGATCCTGATTGGGAGAGAGGGCATGCTGCTCGTCGGGCCGAACGCCAACCAGCACGAGCCGCTCATCGTCGCGCACATTGCGCTGCTTTCTCGCGAGCTCTTCATCCGCTTCTTCTTCAAGCGGACCTTCATCCTCGGCGACGTGCTGGGCCGCGCGAGCGCCTACATGAAGCACTTTGAGAAGGACCCGGAAGAGCTCGAGAGCACGCGCCACAAGATCAACCAGTGCTCGCACGACCTCGTGCTGCTCGAGGAGATCCTCCAGCTGCTGCGCGACTCAATGCGCAACCTGGAGCTGCCCGCGTGTCCCGAGGACGCCTCGGGCGAGATGCTGTACACGCAGCTGCAGCTGCGCAAGACGCTGACGGACCTCGAGATCCGCTGCAAGGACCTCGCCAAGCTCCTGCGCGGGTTCCGCGCCAAGCTCAAGCAGGTGCAGAGCCAGAACGGCACCACGGCCAAGAACATCCTCGAGGGCATCATGCTCGGCGTGGAGCGCAACCTGGGCGTGCTGGCCGACGCGGAGCGCTCCAACGCGCGCTGGGCCGACGCGTCCTTCGACGTGCTGCTCGTACTCTTCGCGGCCATCCTCGCGTTCGACATCATCGACCGCATCACGGACGGCAACCTGCTCGGGATCGACGGAGGACACATCCCGTCCATGCAGTGGGCCAATGACATGCTCGTCCACACCATTCTCGACCGCCCAGGCCTGTGGCTCTTCATCGACGTCTCGTGGATGCTCATCATCGCCGGGTCGATGCTGGCGGTCGTGCGCTTCATGACGCACCACCGCTCCCGCGTGCAGACCACGCACTACAAAGTCCACCAGCGGGTCAACGTCCCCGCGCTCGAGAGCTTCTTGGCGCTCGAAGCGGCCGTGCCTAGCGTGCAGTGCGTCGAGTCGCGGGTCGCGCACTTCGACAGCAAGTCCAATATCGTCAAGGTCATGCTGCGGCAGCAGCCCCAGCGACTGCAGTGGTGGGCGCGCTCGCTGCGCCTCGTGGCCCAGCGACGCTTCCGAGAAGTCGACTTTGGCGCCATGCTGCGCACGCAGATCACCTTTGACGCGCTCAACGGGATGCTGCTCGAGATCATCTTCCATGTATGAGCGTGCAAGATAGATGGAGAGAGAGGGTATTATCGTCTCCCGCTCACTGATCATTGTCGATGCGCTCGTATGTCGGCACAGGCCAGCATCAAAGCCGACTGCAAGCAGCTACAGGAGGATCTGGTCGACCGCATGAGAGCGTACGATCTCCCCTTGCGCTTGATGTTGCTGACGCATCATCAGGGGACTGACATCCTACGGTGTCGTGTGCTGTGCGGGGGAAGCAGCGCGGGCTGTTTCAACTCGTCGTTTTCGCCGCCGAGCGTGACCAAGTCGCAGCAGACAGGGCCAAAGACGTGGTCGCGGAAGATGTCGCTGCTGCGCAAGCTCACGCGCAAGAACGCTCCAGTGTACCCCACTCAGTGAGACGTTCGAGCCGAGTATCAGCATAGTCGACACGTCAATTGGCTCCGATTCCGCTCACTCTTTCGCGTTGGCGCGGACACGAAGTGCTTCGCTCACCGTGCTGATCGGCGTCAAGACGTCCCTTCGAGCTTCTCCTAGCTGAGGGTCCGAGTGATGCGCTGCACGGCGCTCTTGCACTAAAGGCTCGAGTTTCTGCCGTCAATAACACCGTTTGCCGTTAGTAGGGAAAACACACGCCCTCTGTAGCTCTCTAACAGACCTTCAAGTTGCGCGTGAGCACGCGCTCAAGCGCTTGGAAGCGCACTTCTGACCGCTGACGGTCTGCGAGAGATTCAAGCTTGGTCTTTCGCTCGATCGCACGCTCGAACGCCGTGCCAACTGACTTTGACTCTGCTGATGGACTCTCCGACACTGAGACAGCACTTGAAGCTGCAGCGCCATCGGACGCACCACTAGTCGATCGAACCCGACTCTTTCGTCGGTGGCAAATGTCTGCCAGGTCTTCTTGCACTGACTGACCGCTCCGTTTGGTGATGGCCTCGAGGATGAAGCGCCGACGCTCCATGGACAACTGCGTGTTGATCTCTAGGTAGCCGACGCTTTGGTGCTGCAGCGATCAGTGGTTTTAAACGACATGTGAGCGATGGTGAGAATCTCTTCAGTCTTGCTTTGGCTCCAATTTGATAGGAAATTGGCTGTCGATGCTCCCACCTCCTACCTCCATCTTCTCGGTGAGCTGGCGAAACATAGCCTCGTGCTTCTTGGGGCTGCCGCCGAGCTTCTGCTTGGTGTTGGGCGTGAGGAAAGCGACGAACTCCTGGAAATCGATCAGTCCGTTCGCGTCCTTGTCCAGCGAGCTCACGACTTTCTGGATCTCCTTCGGGTCGCTCACGACGCCGATCGACAGCATCGGGTCTTCAAGTTCCTTCCATCCAACCACCAGTCCCAGTCACCAACACCATCAGCACCAGCGTCAATACACTACAGTCACTGCCAGAGGCGCATACATTCACCGAAAGGAGGTAAACAGACGCACTTCGACCGAGATCTTCCCGGACCCGTCCGCGTCCAGCGCGTCGAACCAGCGCCGTAGCATGCGCTTCTGCTCGCCCGAGAACTCAAAGCGCCGCTGCTTGGCGTGCCGCGCGAGCCACGCGTTCTGCTGGAAGCGCTGCACCTGCTCCTGCGCGGCGCGGCGGGCAGCCACCGCCTCGGACGTCACCTCCTCGGCCTCGCGCTCGGAGCGCCACCACCCGCGCCGGCCTCCCGCCCGAAGCACAGCTTGTCGATCCTCCATGCGGTGCCGTGCCTACCAGGGTGTGGGTGTGACCGGGACGTCGTCACTTCACCTCGACACGAACACTAAATATACCCTTGTGCCACCGCACCTGAGCTCTGGCCAACGTTTTGGGCACTTCAACATACGCTACGGTTACGGTTACGGTTATGTTACTCACAAATCGGGTCAAATGCGCAAACACGTTGGTGTAACCACCCACGTAACCTCATTGGTTATAACGTAACCGTACTCGCCTAACACACTCACGCGCCAACACACTCATGCCGGCCGGGAAGCGCGAGTCCGAGGGCGACGGGGACGGCGAGGCCAAGCGCCAGCGGCCGTCGGCGGCGCCCACGGGCCGATTCGATGGCGGGTCTCGCCGCGTGGACCTGCTGAACCCGGCGACGCCGCGGTCGGACGGGGATCCGCCGGCAGAGGACGCGCCACCCGCGGCCGCATCGGTCGCGGTCTCGGTCGCTGTCACCGAGCGCGCGCCGCACCCGATGGACGCGCTGAACGCGATCCGCGCGCAGCTGGCGACCACTACGGACCCGCACCTGCAGGCCAAGCTGTTGCTGCGCTTCAGCGAGGCCGCCATCTCCCCCGGCGCGCTCACGGACGCCGCGATCGACTTTTTGTTCGCGTTCTTGCAGGAGAACCAGAAGGCGAGCGCGGGCGAGTCCAAGACGCAGGACCAAGCCAAGGGCGGCGGAGACGCCGGCAGCAGCGGCGCTATCGTCGTGGGCGCCATCGTGCGCGGGCTGCGCTCGCTGCTGGCGGTCAAGGCCGCCGTGGTGGAGCCCATGATCCAGGTGGACGCCATGGGCGAGCAGCTCATGCAGTGTCTGAGCGTCGGCGAGGACTTCAAGCTGCGCCGGGAGATGATGCGTATCGTCGTCGACTGCCTCGTGCTCTCGCGCCGCTTCGCGCAGGTTGCGCGCTTGCTCGCGACCTGCGTGCGCGACCATGACGCCGGCATGCAGGCCATCTGTCTGCGCGGGTACCTGCGGCTCCACGACGCCGACCACGGCGCGGTCATCACGAGGGAGGATGGCGACAGCTCAATGGTGGCCGTCGGCAAGATGGGAGGGCACTTTGACTGCCTGGCGACGTTCCTGCTGCACGGCGGCGACGAGGACGTGCGCGTGCTGGCAGCGCGCGCGATCGCGGCGCTCGTGGGCGAGACGCACGCCCAGCGCCTCGAGGTCCGCTCCGCGTTCTTCCCTCCGGCAGCGATCAGCGCCAGCCGCCGTCCTCTCGTGCTGCAGGACATGGCGTTCTACGTGCTCTGCATGGCGGCCAGTGACGCAGCCGCGAGCGTGCGCGTCGAGTGCGCTCTGTCGCTGCGCGGTCTCATTGGCGCGCGCTCGTGCGTCGACCGCGCGATCATTGAGCACGCCGTGCAAAAGATGCCTGTCGACGACATGGGCGCGGGCGACACCGCCGGCGACGACGAGATGCGGACGGTGCGAATGATGTCGAGCGGCGCGCTGTTGTCGCTGCTGGAAGATGCGTCCGCGCGCGTCGCGGAGGAGGCATCGCGAACGATGGCTCGCATGGGACGGGCTTCGTTTGCACAAGCAGCTAGCTCGACAGCTCGGTCGCCAAGCGAGACATGGAGCGAGCGAGCGCTCCGACGCGCGGTCACGGCGCACTTCGACGTGCTTGCGCGTCTGGAAGACTCCGATGGGACGATGTCACTGCACCAAGTGCTCGTGAGCTCGCTCATGCAGCTCGTCACCTGCCTCCATGAACAGTTACCCAACTGTGACATCGTGCTATCCACCGAGCAGGTACGGGTCGTACTGTATGTGTGCGTGTGGGGGGTACTCCTGCTGTACTCGCCGTGTTTGCATCGACTAACGCATTACCCTCGCTCGTTCCGAATCGACAGATGAACTGTCTGCTGTGGTTGCCATCGCTACCATTCAGCGGCTCCGCGAAGTGGCTTTTCACGGTGTTGTCCGTCTTGGCGTGTTGCAATCTATCGAGCGTTACGGCTGTGCAACGCACGCTCGATGTCGCTCTCGAAGCAGCGGACAAGCTTGACGGCTTGAGAGCATCACTGGGTGCGAAGCGACCGGATACCACGCTCCCCGACGAATTGATCGACGTTTTGTCGACGGTTGGCGAGAAATGCGCGCCAGTGTTGCGTGTGAACCCATCGCTGCTGGGACGACTTGGGGGTACAGTTGGTGCTGGAAGCTGCACGCAGACTATTTGTCGAGCACTGCGCATGGGCAACGCGTATACCCGTGGATCAGATCCGACCTCGATGCCTCCCACCACCTCAACATCGGCGTTTGAACGCCTCATTGGTGCCAAGAGTGAGTCGAACCCAGCAGTTGACGCCGGCGTCGGCGAGGCAGCTGCTCTGATAGCTCAGCCACTGGATATGTCCGACAACGCGGCGATCGCGTCGTATTTGAAGGCGGTAAGTACTTTGTGTGTGAAGTTGCTGTGTGCGACGCACCAAACACTGACGAACATGATGTACACACGCAGATTCAGCGGCTCCGCTCGCGCTACGAGGCGGAGAGTGCGCTCCCTTCGTGCTACCTCGCTGCGGAGGCGCTTGTTCGACTGAAGGATTGCCTCCGATCGCGCTCAACGACTTGTCCGGTTATTCCACCAGTGACAAACACCCCAGCCCGTCTCCCACCACAAGCTGTTCGGCACTGCTACGTCCTCATCGATATCTCCCGCTCCGCACTCGCCAAACAGTACGCACTGAGTGCTGGCTGCCGCTCTGACTTGCTGCAGGTACACCATATCCTAACCGTTATGTTAGTGCTGAGGTCGTGGCATGCTAACGTTTGAATTTACTGTGTGCTGTAGCTTTTACTGCTCGCGCGCATCGGCCTGGATGTAGACCAGAGCAGCTCCCAAGCAGGTGCCGATCGATTGGCGGCGATTGAGCACCTCTCACACCAAGCCTCGTCGATACAGAAGCTCCTATCATCCTCTTCGCCTTCGTCACCTACCGCCAGCGGCTGGTTCAACTTCGATGCGCTCCGCAAATCGTCGAGCGCCGAGGAGATCGCCCGCGAGTTCGTGCGTGTCGCTAGCTCTGCGTGGCCGCGCGCGTGGCTGAGTCAGGCAGCGCACGCGGAAAGAGCTGGCTACATGAGCGCTCTTTCGGCTGAGGCGACCGCAAGCATCTGCTTTGATGGCGGACGGTGCGAACCACCCAAGGAGCCGCTCGAGGTCACGGCCAACTGGCCGTTCACTCACCGCGTCCAGGCTGTGGTGGAGAGCGTCCGAGACATTTCGCAGGTATTCATCAAGGTGAGTCTAGCCCTCTGTTGAAGATGACTGCACCGGGTGGATTGGTCATACTGACTGGAGGTCGTGCTCGGCTTCATTGGATGTCACGACAGAGCGTGCTGCCCGACGGAGAGACCGCGTTCCACAAGGTCCCGCTGGCTTCGCTGGTCCATCCGCAGTCGTCGCGCCGGTTCTCGCTGGACCACTCCATCTCTCTTGTGGTGTCGCCGTTTTCGGACCCTACGGCGTTCTATTTGGCGATCTGCGTGCGCCACGACCGCGTCCCAGGCGCCGACAATGAGGTACGAGCTCCTCAGCAGCACCGCTCCACGCGAACGATGCGCTGGCTTACGTTTCGCGTTGTTGCCGCTTGCAGGAAGGCGACGGAGCCGCCTTTACCGAGATCTCGCCTCGTGTGTCGATCCCCATTTTCCACCGCTCGACGTCAGCGTTGCGGCCGGTGCCTCTGACAGCCAAGGCCAAGGCGTGATCGGGGCTATACTGTAGACCAACGGGCTCGCTCAGCCAGTCCCCGACCAGAATAATCGGCCGACAGGAGCGCTGCGAGACACTGGAGACCATTGTCAACGAGGTGGGCGGCCGAGCTGGTAGTTAATCCAAGGCGCTGCATGTTCCAGTCCGTGTACGTCTGTTTTTCCAGCCCTCGGCAAAGCAGCTACCTCAGTGCTGAATCGCCCTGCACTCTCTCTCTTGTCCCTCACACATGAAGGTCGGAAGGCGTCCACGCGGTTCCATTCCCCACTCCCTCTCTCTCTCTCTCTGTGAATGCATCCTAGAAGTTGTCGAGCCAGTCAAGATCGCCCACGTACGGCTCTAGCGCGGGCTGCTCGGCGCCGAGCCGCAGCTGCTCGTCGAACATGCGCGCGAGCGGCTCGGCCAGGTCGCAGTCCTTGGTCTTGGACGCGAGCAGGACCCAGTCGATGGACTCGAACCACGGGTGCGCGCGGATGACGGAGCCGCCCTTCTTGATGTCGACGACGCCCTGGCAGCCGAGGCGCGAGTCGCTCACGGGGTCGAGCAGCTCGCGCACGAGGTCGCGCGCGTGCGGCGACAGGTCGTCTCTCGGGAAGGCCAGGTCGCCCTTGAGGTGGCGGGAGATCTTGGAGTAGATGGCCATGGTCACGTCCTTGTCGTTGAGGTTGCCGTCGGCCTTGACGGCGAAGGGCGTCTGGCCGCAGAGCATCTCGAAGACGAGGATGCCGAGCGCCCAGATGTCGGCGCTCGCCGTGTGGCCGCGCGCCGAGACCATCTCGGGCGCCATGTACTCTGGCGTGCCGCAGATGGTGTACGTGCGCGTCTCGTCCGGCAGCTTCTTCATGTGGCGGAAGTCGTGCAGCTGCAGGTAGCCGCGCACGTCGACGGCGATCGAGTCGCTGCTCAGGTTGCGGTACGCGTAGCCAGCGTGGTGCATGTACTCGATCATGAGCAGCGCCTGCGCCGCGAGCACGCGCGCCACGGGCTCGTCGAGCCGCCCGAGCTTCTGCTCGGCCAGCAGCGTGGCCAGGTCCGTGACCATGGCGGCGTCGAACGCCACGTAGAGCGCGCGCTCGTCCTTCCAGCTCGCCGTCATGTCGGCCAGCAGCGGCGAGTCGAGCCGGATCGTCTTGTGCGTCGCCATGTAGCGCACGAGCTCATCCACGCGCCGGTCGAGCGTGACCTGCTTGAGCGAGAACACGTTGACCGTCACGAACCGCTCGGGCTCCGAGGCGCCCTGGAAGACGGCCAGGTAGCCGACGTCGGTCGTCTGCACCACGAAACGGAAGCGCACGTCGGCCGTGCGCAGCGGCGCGCGTGCGAGCGAGCTGCGGCGCGCCTGCGGCGAGTAGACGAGGTTCTTGACGGCCGTCTCGAAGTTGTGGCGCGCCTCGCGCTGCTGCCGGTCGGCCTCGATCATGTCCTGCAGCGAGCCGAGCACCTCCTCGAACTCGCGGCGGCCGACCTGCAGCAGCTTGGTGCGCCCGACCGAGATGACGTTGGCCGCGCGCGGCGCGTCGTTGAGCAGCGCACGCTCGCCAAAGTACTGGTTGGTCTTGAGCCGCAGCACCTCCCGAGACGTCTTTTTGCGCGTCGCCGGGTCCTCCTCCCAGATGGTGCAGATGACGGCGCCCTCCTGGATGACGTAAAAGGTGTCGCCCACGTCGCCCTGGTTGATGATGTAGTCCCCGTCCTGGAACGTGACCTCACTCAGGTTGTTGGCCAGCCGCTCGAGCTGCGTCTGCGTCAGCGTGCGCAACACGTCGACCTTCTTGAGCGTCTGCACTAGCACGGACGTGGGCGCCTTGATGAACACACGCCGGAAGGCGCGGCAGTCGATCGCCCACAGCACACCGTTCGACAGCGCCGTGATGGTCGACGACCGCGGACTGTTGTGCATGAGCGCCAGCTCCCCGAAGGACGCGTGCTGCGTGTCGTGGCTCGTCGCGCGCGGACTGCCCCTGCCCCTGCTGCTGCTAGTGGTGGCGCTGCCGCTGGGGGCGTCCGGCTTCTGGAGGTACGTGTGCACGATGCTCTCCTTGCTCGCGTCCTCCTCGCTGCGCACCGTCACCTGGTAGCTCCCGGCCTCGACGATGTAGAACTTGTCGCCCGGGTCCCCCTGGCGGATGACCACGTCGCCCTTGCGCACCTCGATGCGCTCCATGACGGCGAAGATGTCCTCCTTCTGCGCCTGCGTCAGCTGCCGGAACAGCCAGTTGCCCGTCGTGATCTGGTCGAGCACGCGCCGCTGCTCGGGCGTCTTGTGGATCACGTGGTCGCCCACGCGGTACGCCAGGTCCTCCTCCTTGACCAGCTGCGCCATGTCCTTGCGCATCTGCGCGCGCCGCTTCTCCTTGGACATGCCGCGCCGCACGGGCCGCAGCCCCTGGACCTCCAGGCTCTTCTTGCTCGCCTGCCGCGCGGGCGCCCGGGGCGCCGACGCGTCCGCCTTGAAGCTGAACTTGACGATGATGACCGTGATGTCGTCCGTGCGCAGCTCGTACGTGAGCCACAGCCGGTAGGACTCGGCCACGACCTTCTGGCACGCCTCCAGCGGGTCCTCGAACTGCGCCACCATGTCCACGACCGCCTGGCTCGTCAGGAACTCGAACACGCCGTCGCTCGCGACCACCACGAAGTGGTCCTCCTCGCTCAGCTGCAGCGACGTGATCTCGGGCACGCCGATCACGCCCAGCGCCTCGGCGATCTCGTCCCCCAGGCTCCGCGTGAAGGCCGTGCCCGGGAAGGCGCCGTAGGGCGACCAGATGCGCGGCGGGTCCCCGTCCTCGTCCACTTGGTCGTTCAGGTTTGCCGCCCAGTTCTAAGAGAGAGAGAGAGAGAGAAGCGAAAGAGAGGCACGCCGTCATTGGGATCCGCGCATTCACGAACAAGCTGGTAGGTAGGGCGATAGCGCCCTACCTACCAGGACGACCAGTAGCGATCGACACGCACGTCGTGGATGGGGGCGATGCCTTCGAGCTGGTCCATGGTGAGCACTCGGGCGCCAGCGCGCTTGACGCGCTCACGCTCGTCCTATTGACGGACAGCCAGAGTGAGATTGAGATTTCGATGAGAGCTTGGCGGTCGGTCGCCTTCAAGACACAAGAGGACGCAAGGGCCCACGTCGTCCGTGACGTACGGATCGGTAGGGCGTCTGGTCGACGGAGAGCGGCTGCGCGATGAGGTTGCCGTCGCTCATGGTGGCGATGACGGCGCGCGAGTCGCCGACGTTGGCCACGTGGATGTTCTCGCCGTCGAGGAAGAGGCAGATGGCCGTGGTGCCGCTCAGGCTGTCGTCGATGCGCGACTGGTGCAGCTTGGCGTTGGCGTCCTCGAACGACTTGGAGTAGGCCTCGAGGAAGGCGCTGTTCTTGCGGTCCAGCAGCGTCTGCAGCCGCGCGGGGCACTCCTTCTTGACGAACTGCGCGCACAGGTCGCCCGTCGTGCCGTGGCCGTCGAACACGCCAATGTACATCTTGCTCGGGTCACCGTGGAACTCGGGCAGGATCGTGAACGTGTCCTGGTTGGGCTTGTCCAGCGCTAGGCGACACGCGAGGCGTCGCACGCGTCCACGCGTTAGTCGACGATAGCAGGCGACCCGCCCTCAACACACGGGGGCGCGCGGACTGCCGGATGCAAGCTCACCGTCCGGGTAGTACCCGCGCTGCGAGACGTACGCGTACTGGACGGTTAGGCGCTTGGTGACGGCCACCTTGACGGACGCGGGCGAGCACACGATGCGCGAGTTGATCTCTTCCTGCGTCAGCGGCGAGCGCGCGCCGTTCTTGGGCGGCAGGGCCATGGCGCCCAAGGGCACGACCCTGGCCGCTCCGCCGTCCGACCGCTTGCCCGCGAGCGACGCCCCGCAGCCCATGCTCGGCCTTAGGCTCAGGCTCTGGCTCCAAAGTCTCGAGCGTGTTTGGACCGGAGACGTGGTGGCCTTTGCCACGCCGCCCGGACGCACAACCAACGCGGAGCGGTCGGCAACGCCTCTGACCGGCAGCGGGGGACTCGGACGCGGTATTCTTGGCGCCGCAACATGGCCAAAGGCGCCAAGGGGCTGTCGTTACTCCTGAATTGAGACACCACGCCGTGTATTAATAGCCCCCGTCACATTGTCCGGGACAAGCAGCGCCGACAAGTCGGTCTCCAGTCAACATTGCAGTCCAGCGGCGCGCGTTGAATACAATCCATGAGCCTTTATATAGTCCGCTCGGGTCTGACTGGTCCAGACCGGCCCTCTACTCCCGCTCGTCGAGGGCGCGCACGATGGCGCGCTCAACCGCGCTGTAGGCTCCGTCGCGCCGGCCCAGACGCATCTCCTCGCGCAGACGGATGTTGGGGTTGCACATGAAGCGCACCGAGTCGGCGCCCTTGGCGCCGAGGTTCGTGCTGCGCGCGTGCAGCAGGAACGGGTGCACGAGCATCACGTCGCCCGCGCGGCCGTTCACCTCGACGACCGCGTCCGATCCGCGTCCGTCGGCCCGCGTCTCGAGCTGCGGCGCAAAGTGCGCGCGCGCGTGGGCGCTCACGGCGCCGCCCTTTAAGCCGCGCGGCTCGTGGCGCTCCAGCAGCCGCGCGACCCACGCGTGCGAGCCCTTGGCGAGCGCCGTGCCGCCCTCACCCGGGCCAATGTCCGAGAAGAGGAAGACCGCCAGCAGCCCCGACTCGCGGCTGTCCACGTGGTGCTGGTAGCTCGCGCCGTCCACGTGCCACTTGCCGGCGGCGCGCCACGGCGCAAGCGCCTGGCCCGGGAACGTGATCATCCACCAGCCGAGGCCAAAGTCCTCCCAGCGGCCGGCGCCGCAGAGCTGGTCCAGCGCGAGCCGCAGCCGCTCCGTCACGACGTCCCCCCACTCGGGCGCGTCCTCGCGGGTGTAGCACTCTGCGGCAGAGCGCTGTTAGCGCCAACGTCGACGCCTGGGGTCCTAATCTCGCGACGAGCACGGAAGCGCACGCACCGGAGATGCCGTGGCGCTCGACCCAGGAGCTCACGTCCTCGCGGAGGATGCCGTCGCGCGCCAGCCGCGCCCACAGCAGCTCGCGGCACGAGCGCGCAGTGTCCGGGGAGAAGGCGTCGCGCAGTAGCACGAACCCGTCGCGCTCGAACTGCGCCAGCTCGCCGGCGGTTAGCGGACCCGTCGTCAGCGTCCCCGAGGTCGAAGGTTCTTCAGCGCTGGCGTCCGCGGGCGTCTGCTCCACGCGCGACCGCTTGAGACGGCGCTCTGTCTCTTTGAGGCCTTGGTTGGCGACTTGGTCCGGGGCGTGCGCATCCCCGTGCGTGACCACCACGGCCGCGCCAAAGTGACCGCTGGCGCTGTCGTCATGCGCGCGCTTCCTGCTCTTCCTCCCCATCAGAAGACTCGATGGAGTAAACCAGGTTACAAGTATATAATGGACCAATGAGAGAAGCGTATTCCAGTATTTCCACGAATGAGAGCAAACGCGTATACTACTGACAGTGTCCGGTGTGTCCAGTGGACATACGACCGGGTGGGTACACTTTTTGCGGCGCGGAGTGGGTGAACTCTGGGCATAGTGAGTCCAAGATGAAAAGTGCTGCCCAACCCACCATCATATCCGAGCGAGCAGCTCCCGGTCGACGAGAAGCGCGCTCTCTGCCCGTCGCGACCGCTCGCCGCGCTATTTATTGCCGCCGCTCCGCTCCGTCGCACGCGCGAAACGAACGAGCCCCTGGCGCTCCCCTCCCGCTCCTGGGAGGAGTCCTCCGCTCCAAGCGTCGCCCAAGCTCGGGGCATAACGGATTCGTCACGCCAGCAGGCGCGAGAGACCCTTGGGCAGCAGCCGCCGACCCTACCTTACGTACCAGCCTACCTGTCCGAGCGCTCCCCACGCGCGCTGCACTTGCCATTCGACGGCTCCACCCGCTCCCTCCGCAGTAGACTGACTGATCCATAGATCCGCCACGTGAATCGATGGCGAGCGAGGCGCCGGCGGTGCGGCTCAAAGCCGTCAAGACGGCCATCTCTCGGCGCGGGTCGTCGCTGAACGCCACGGTTGAGGCCAAGGACGTGCGCGTGCAGCTGGACGAGGCCTTTGAGCGCGAGAACGGCTTCTCGTACGACTACGTGCTCGTGTTCAAGGTGCACGACGAGAACGCCGAGCTGAGCGCGGCGCAGAAGGAGTTCTCCATGCGCGCCATCCTGCAGCGGCTCGCGCGCGGAGGCATCGAGACCAAGATGTTCTACGCCACCAACCGCGAGCTCGTCTTCTGCAAGCTGCGCGCCACGCTGCTGCGCCTGTGCAAGGAGGCCGACCGTATCGACTACAAGGTCGAGTTCGACCAGGCCGAGATCCGCAAGATCGCCGAGGTCGGGTACCCCGAGGAGCACATTGCGCCCATCGAAATCGAGGACGCCAAGCGCGTCTCCCACCGCGACCCGTACCAGAACCTCTTCGCCAAGGTATGCATGCGTCTGGGTGATTGGAAGGGTTGACACGTCGCCTCCTCCCTGGCAACGCTCACACTAACCCTGGTGTTCGACGTCTGCAGTACGACCTCGAGCCACGTCTGCAGCCAGCGTACCGCAAGTACGGGCCCAAGAAGATCCCCTTCCGTGGCGTCGACCGGTCCGTGGCATGGCCATTGAGCAAATGCTGCACGCGTTGATTGTATGCTCGAAAGTGCGTGCTCACTCTGTTCGTTGCCTTGTTGCCTTGTTGCTCCTGCTGCTGCTGCTGCTGCTGCTGCTGCTGCTGGAACAGCATCAAGCTGATGCTCAACATCATCAAGACGCACGGCGAGGGCGGCTGCGGACTCAACCTGGACAAGCTGCAGAAGGACGCGTGCCTCGTCGGCGCCTTCCCGCTGCACAACCGCGAGGAGCTGCGCGCACTCAAGCGCAAGTGGTTCAGCTGGCGGTTCGCGCCCTGGTCGCAGCCGCTGTCCGACATCAAGGACTACTTTGGCGAAAAGGTCGGCCTCTACTTTGCCTGGCTCGGTGCGTGCAGCTCGGTCTCGTCCGTCGTCTCCTTTGTGGTGGCGTGGTCGGTGCTTATAGGTGATACGCGCATGTGTATGTATGACCCACCAGGTCACTACACGACGTGGCTCATTGGCCCGTCCATCGTCGGGTGTCTGCTCTTCATCAACGTCGTGCTCGAGGGCTCGGCCGACTCGCTGCTCGTGCCCTACTTCGGCCTCTTCATGGCCTTCTGGTCCACGTACGTCGTCTGTTGGCTCGCATACAAGTGCATACTAGCCGCTCGCTGGAGAGGCTCACCTCACAATGCGCCTGCTCCGTGTCCAACAAACAGGCTCTACTACGAGTACTGGAAGCGGTTCAACTCAGGCATCGCGCTCGAGTGGGGCATGGCCACGTTCGAGGACGAGGAGGTCGAGCGCCCCGAGTTCACGGGCGAGGTGATCAAGTCGCCCATCAACGGCGCCAACATTCGCTACTTCAACCCCAAGGCTCGCTTCCGACGCGTCATGGGTTCGCTGGTACGTCTCGATCTCCCCCCGTCTTGTCGAAGAGCCAACGAACGATCGTGGGCACCTGTTACAGCGACAGCGATCCATTAGACAATCACTGACGCACTGTGTCTGTCGCGGTGCCAGTTCTTCGTCATGATGCTCATCCTGCTCGTGATCGGCGTGGTCGCGGGCATCTTCGTGTTCCGGTACGCGGCGACGTCTGGCAAGTGGAAAGACTTTTTCACGTTCGACGGCGTGCAGTTCGGCGGGCCGGTGGCGTCGACCATCAACGCCGTGCAGATCATGATCCTCAACTCGATCTACTCGGGCATGGCGCACAAACTCAACAACTTTGAGAACCACCGCACGGACACCGAGTACGAGGACCACCTGATCGCCAAGACCTTCCTCTTCCAGTTCGTCAACTCGTACGCGAGTCTCTTCTACGTCGCCTTCATGAAGACGGCGTTCGAGGGCGACACGTGCAAGCCGCTGGGCGAGGGCTGCATGGACGAGCTCATGATGGGGCTCGGCATCATCTTCGTGCTGCGGCTCACGTCGGGCAACTTCTTCGAGGTCGGCCTCCCGTGGATCAAGCAGAAGCTGTCGAGCAACAAGGCGGCCACAGCGACCGCCACGACCGAGCTCGTCAAGAACGGCATGCGCCGAGAGGCGTCCGACATCGAGCGCCAGCTCGCGCTCGACGTGTACGACCAGAAGGGCACGTTCGATGACTACAACGAGATGATCATCCAGTTCGGCTACGTGACGCTCTTCGTGGTCGCCTTCCCGCTCGCACCGGCACTCGCGCTGCTCAACAACTTCTTCGAGATCCGCATCGACGCGCACAAGTTATGCCGCGCGACGCGCCGGCCCGACCCGCGCGGCGCGCAGGACATCGGCACGTGGGGCACCATCATCGACCTCATGGGCTCCTTCGCCATGATCACCAACGTCGCGCTCGTCTGCTTCACCTCGAGGCGCACGACCGGCCACATGGACGCGTACGAGCGCCTCTGGCTCTTCGTCGGCGTCGAGCACGGGCTCCTCCTGGTCAAGTGGATGCTCGCGAGTATCGTGGACGACGAGCCGCAGGACGTGACGCTCCAGAAGCAGCGCACGCAGTTCATCGTCGACAAGATTGTCAACTTGATCGCTGATGACGACGACGATGAGCTGTCCAAGGGCAACCAAGTGCGCGTCGACCTCACCGTCTTCGACGAGGACGTGTGAGGAAAGAGGGGGGGGCGAGGTAGCTGGTGCCCTGCTGTCGTGTGTCTGAGAGGTGATGGAGTCCCACATGGAGCGATAGAGGCTGGCGAATCGACTCACCTGGGTGGGATGGGATGATCCGCAGTCGCTTCTAGTACTCGATCTGTGGGAGACACGAGCGGACAGGATCAGCTATTGCACACTACGTGAATGACGAAACATACATAGTCGGCTCTCTACAAATCGGGCCCGGCCCGCCCGCCATCTACACTTTGGCGAGGCCATGACTGGATGCTAGTATAGCCAGGGAGATAGGGACGCCATGAGCGGAGTGTCGGCGTCATCGAGGTCGCCCTCGGCGTTGCTGCCAACCTGAGAAATCACGAACGCGCTACGGTGGAGCGTCGCTGCGTCTTCACGAGACACGAGGACAACAGGGATCGTGACACGTCGCCCGTGGTGCGCGTCGTCGTCCGTCACCACGTACTTGCGGTCCGGGTGCTTTGCCTTCGCGGTCTTCGAGTTGATGACGATAGCGCCAGCTGCGCCAGCGTCCTGCAGCACCAGCGCCTTCTCCGAGAACGAACACGTGCCCCGTGTGACCATGACGAGCTTGCCCTTGACTCCATCAGCCAGCGTCCGAGACAGTGGCGAACACGCCTCGCCGATCTCTCGGGAGAACAACGCCAGTGGCGCCTCAAGGTGTCTAAGCGACGTGATCGACGGCCCAAAGCTTGCGGGGGACGCAACCAGCGTCATCACGTGTGAGTCTGCATGCCGCACTGACACGCCGACCTGGATGATCGACCGCTCCAGCACCGGCGCAAGGCCCGCATTGTGCTTGGCGACCTCTGTTTCCCCGTTCTCACACCACGACAGCGCCGCTGTGGTGGAGCGCTTGCGACGCGGAGAGGATGCGCTCTTGTCCTGCCGAAACAACGACGTATAGAGAGGCAAAATGTGTCCCTCCGTGCTGAAAACCACGTCGGACGCCTTGAGGGTTCTTGAAAAGGAGGCTGGGGAGACGGGGGCTTCTACGACCGTGGAAGTGTTCGCCTGGCTCTGGTTCGACACTCGGCAAGCACATCCGCTGCTACTCTCATCATCTGCCTCCATGCCTGGGCTCTGGATTTGAGCATCGTCAAACTCACCGATGTTGTCGGCATGGGAACGTCTCATCGATCCCGAGTTTTCATCCGACGACTCACCCTCCATTCCTCGCAATTTGCTTCTGCACGTGTTGCTGCTGGTGCTGGAGCTGTTGGCGCGCAGACTGGAGTTTCTCACGTTGGGGTACGCCATTGGCGGCACAATCACGTTCGGGTCGTCGCTGAAAAGCAAGTACAAGTACTTGACGGTCTCCGACAGAAAGTAGCTGTCCATGCGATCCTCCACAGCTAGTGTGTAGATGTTGCCGACGGCCGCGTAGCCACAGTCCACCCTGGAGACTCGCTGAATGTCCTCGAGGATCTTGCGACCAATCTTGAGGTACCGGTGATCGCGAGTAGCTTGATACAAGTGGTACGTGCTCTCAATCAGCTCGGGGCGCAACGGCGAAGACCGCGCCCAACTGATGACACCCTCGTCCGCAAGATCAAAGAGTTCCGGCATGGCGCCAAACTTGTCCCAGAGTGCGAATAGCTTGTCGTGGCTTCGGATCGCACTCGAGACGTCTCCTGCGAGCACTTGGAGCCCTGGCCAAAAGGCCTGCAGCGCAGAGATGCGCCGCGTTCGAACTGCATTGCGTCCGACGTTCATGTCGACTTCGATATGGAAGTCATTGTGGTTGATGTGGGTCTCCACGGCTGCGTAGCTCTGGTTGAACATGTGCAGGAACGCCATGTCGCCGCTCACGAGGTGGTACTTGAGCAGGTACTCAAAGAACGAGTCCAGGCCCGCGCCGATACCCACGTGCGAGTGCACCCACTTGCCCGAGTCGACTTGGATCGAGCTGCCAAGCAAATCCAGAGATGACCGTCGCTCCCACAGCGCCTCGACAGCGACGCGCGCCTTCCGCTCGAACACCGGGTCGCCAGTAAGCCGGGAGAGGTACGACAACTCCACCAGCAACGACCCAGCTGCCGCCGGACAAGTGACGGCGCTCGACGCGCGCGTCTTGGCGTCCAGACGTGAGATGCCGTACTTGAGGTTGACACGGTGCATGGGGATCCCTGTGGGCGTGTCAAAGGCTGGCAGCAAGCGGTGCCCGAGGTCCGTTGCGATCGACAGCAGCTCGCCGTCATACTCTTCTGCAGTGAGCACACCCAAAAAGTCGGGCGACGCCAGCATATGGGCCGATACCAGGCCGCCTACGACCCGGATGGTCGACTCAAACACCGACACGGTCACGGCGCGGTCGACCGTCACGTGCGCCGCCACGAGCTGCACCGCGCGCTTGAACTCGTCGCGGTCGCCGGCGATCGCGAGCATGTCGAGCGAGTCGATCAGCGTCAGTGAGTACCCGCCGAGCACGTCGTCTAGATCTCCGCGCTCGCGCTTGTCCCAGCGCCGCGGCCCGCACGACAGCGGCTTGAGCTCGTCCCATGGGTACGCGTGCTCCATGTAGTTGCGGTAGCCGTGGTAGAACATGTCGAGCGCCTGCTCCCGCAGGTGCCGCCGCTCCGCGTCGTGCATGAGCCCGCGGACAGGCGCAACCCATCTGGAGACCAGCGCCACTGCAATTACGACCAGAAAGACGTGTTGTAAAGCCCACTGGGCCACTCCCGACGCCGGCATGCCGGCCGCGCTTGTGACGCGCTGGAGGGACTATACGAGATAAGAGAGGACAGGAATTGCGGCAGCAGGGAAGAGGCGCCTAGAAGGACCGGTGCGTGCGCCGTCACCTTCGAGCAGCGCGCTTTCCCTTGCCTTTTCCCGTCTGTCTCGCACTGAAGGTTTGTTTCCAGGGAGAAATATCGTACTTTGTCGGATGGAAGTGATACGATGGGAGTGTTCAAACTATACGGTAAGTATTCTTGTTGGCATTCGATGGATACTATTATCCGGATGAAACTGTGAGTGGTTGAAGTGATGTGAAAGAGGCCCAGATCAATCGCATGATTGACGCGCTCGACTGGCCGGCTGCTGGTCTTGCAGACGCTGCATCAGTAATGAGCGATGGACCACCTCGCTGGGTACAGTATAGAGGCGCGTACGCGTCGAACGGGCTCCACTCACGTAGGTACGAGCCGGACTCTGAGCATTGGGCCCGAGTCGATGACAGTGAAGCCGTCCGGCGCTGGGCTTGCTACTGCATGGCTTCTCTAGATGTTGTCACGCTCAAGGTAGAGGTCAGGTGGACCACGAAGGAGGCGTAGAAATACACCCGCTGCACTGTGGAAGAGTCCGACCACCAGGCGGTGTCGTACGACCGTCACCACGAGGTTGGGGCGTCCGGATGGCGTCTTCGCTGATAACGCCGAGGAGCTTGGACTTGCGTCGCCTGCTCGCTCCTCCAGGCTCGGACTCGCTCCCTCGAGGGTTCCCAGATGCTGCTGTCACCGACAGCGATCGGCGCATGAACGACTCCAACTCGGTAGGTACATTTCAATGATCGGATGATGCTAGGGCGCCTCCAACCCCTGCCCACTCACTCCCTAGGCCGCGGCCGTGTCGATGCCCATTTCCCTGCAAAAGTCCGTCTCCATGCGCTTGAAGAGCTCCTCCTCCGGGTCCTTGTCGCTCGCGTTGGTGCCTGTGATCGGACTGCCAGCGCTCCCAAGACGCGCTCCGACCCCCGCGGCGGTAGCGGGCGCTCCCATCCCCAAGCTCGGGCTCTCGTCGCGAGCTGCCGATCCGGCGGTCGGCACAAGCCGTGGCGCGTCCCCCATCGTGCTTGTGGCGACCGTGAAGGCGCGCGCGGCGGCCCGAGCGCGCTCGCTCTCTCGCTTAAAGTATGCCTCGACGGCCTGCTTCTCGCCCGTGAAGGCGCGCGCCAGAGAGCGCGGCACCTCGAGGATGTGCAGGTTGCCGATCTGGTCGCCGACGGCCACGAGCTGCTGCTTGGCCGCCTGCTGCGCCATGGCCGACGCCGCGAGCGGAGCGCTCCCCGTGCCCGTTGGAGCGGACGCAGCGACGGACGCGCTAGCGGCTGGGCCAGCCGTTGATTCCCCATTGGCAGTGCCGGTCGACGCCCCCGAGGCGCCGAAGGTGGCGCCGTTGGCGCTGAGAATGGGCGGGCGGAAGGCGATGGACGTAAGCGCGCACGCCGTGACGCCCATGGCGAGGCTCGCGCGGTGGGACTGGTCGAGGAAGTCCCAGACCTCGAGCATGCCGTCCGACTTGCCGAGGAAGATGACGCCCGGCCGCGTGGGCGAGAAGGCCACGCACGTGATGGTCGCGCTCGCCAACGGCGACACGAAGATGGGTCCGTGCTGCTGCTGCTCGTGCCCTTGCGGCGGCTGCTGCTGCTGCTGCTTTTGATCCGAGCCTGCGCTCTGCGCCAAGTCCTTCTGCTGCTGCGCGACGTTCCACAGGTGGAAGTGCGACTCGCTCGCCGTCAAGAACACGAGCGGGAAGAAGGGCGACGCGCAGAGCCCGAGGACCGGCCGCGAGTGGTCACGGTGCAGCCACTGCACGTACTGCACGCCCCCGTCGTCGCCCCCGCCCCGCTCTCCGTCGTCGTCCCGCCCCGCGCGCGTCGTGCTCGCCGCCGTCGCGTGCGGCCGCCAGTCGGCGTACAGAAACTCGCCCTCCTCCGTGCCGCAGTAGAAGCGGCTCGAGAAGCCGCCAGAGTCGTCGCGCGGGCGCTCGAGCACGAGGCACGCCAGCGCCAGCTCGCCCGCACTCTCGACCTTGCCGAGCGAGATGGCGTAGATGGGCGTGAAGTGCACCTCGGGCGCCTGCTGCCCGTCCTTGCCCGCCGCGGCCGCCGACGCCGATGCCTTGTCGACCTTGCTGCGCGCCACGCCGCGGTACTTGGGGTCCTTGAAGCGCAGGTCCCAAATTGCCACCTGGCCATCGCCGGCGATCGTCACGAACTGGTGCACGCCCGCGTCCGTGGCCGGCACGACGTGTCCGCGGTTATTGACTTCCATGCCCGCCGGCAGCCACTGGAGGTCGGCTACGGGCCGCCGGTGGCTCGCGTCAATGTACGATATATACAGCGGCTTGACGGGCGGCGCGTGCTTGCCGCCGCCGTCGTCCCCTCCGCTGCTACTGCTGCTCGCGCTCGTCGTCCTGGCCCCGCCCTTGACCGACGACGAGATGTTGGCCTTGGTCTTGAGCGCCGCGGACGCCGCGTGGCCGTGCGCGTGGTGGCTGTCAGCCTTGGACGTGTCCCAGACAATGACCTGTCCGTTGTGCAGCCCGGCCGCGAGGAGATGCGGCGCGCTCGGGTTGAAGCGCACGGCGAGCGCGTCTTGCGGCGCCTCGAGCATGAGCTGCGGGTGGATGAGGTCGGCGAAGTTCCAGACGAGCACGAACGAGCTGTCGATCTTGTCGAGCAGGTCCAGGCGGCGCGAAAAGTTGGCGTTGGCCGCCGCCGCGACCGCCACCACGCCGTGCTTGCGCGGGTGCCAGTCGACCGCCGGCAGCGTCTTGTTCTTGCTGAAGACCAGGTCCGTGAAGCTGCGCAGCTCGCGCACGTGGCTCGCCTCGCTCTTGCTCGCGAGCGTCGTGTCCTCGTCCACGAGGTGCGCGAACGGGTCCAGGAAGACGTCGAGCGTCTCGTTCTGCTGCAGCGCGCGCTCCATTCGAGGCAGCATCTTGGCCAGGAAGGCCTGCATCGCGTCGCTGTCCATCTCCGCGGCACGCGCGCGCGCGTCCAGCTCGCGCGGCGCGTACTGGATGGCGCTATTGACCGACCGGAACCAGCTCGTCTGCGTGCTGCTGTCCGTGAGCGGCGGCAGGCCCTGCAGCCCAATGTCCTGCTCCATGCGCGACAACTCGTAGTTCGGGTCCTTGTGCTGCCGCCACTCGACAAAGCCTGGCATTAACGTCGCTGTGAGCCTCGCTGGTGCTTCGCCATGAGCCATATGCCACCGCAACGCGTCCGCACTCACACTGGTCAGCGTCCCGGTCGCTGAACTTGTAGTCGGCGTTGAACTCGTCCGACATCTTGGTAACCGACAGCTTGATCTACCCGAGCCATCACCCGTCAATCCGTGCTTGTCACGCATCCCAAAGACAAGCAAGCAACATACCAACGGCCGACTAGGCTTGACGGCGAGCGCCTCGACGTCCTCGTGCGTCTCCCGCAGCGTGGCCGACGCCCAGGCGCGCGCGACCACGGGCCGGTCTTCGAACACGAGGCTCGAGACGTCGTCCGCGTCCGCGTCGGCCCCTTGCTCGCGCTCCTTGGCCTCGCGCGCATCGCGCTCTTCGCGCTCGCGGATCTCCTCGAGCTGCGCCTCGAGCGCGCGCCGCGTGAGGCACAGCAGCCAGTTCTCGCCGTACGTCTCGGTCGGGTCCGCGACGATGAGGATCTCGTCGCCCGCGAGCTTGGCCAGCTCGGCGCGGAACTCGTGGAAGGGGCTCATGAAGCCCATCTGCGCCGCCTGCTCGAGCACCGCGGCCTTGTCCAGCAGCTTGAACGGAACCGTCTCGCGTAGACCGCTGCCCGTCTTGAGCCCGAGGGACTCCATCTCGCGCATCGAGATCATCATGGGCCGCGTGCCCTCGGGCGCTGGCTGCGGCTCCTTTGCCATCGCGTCGGTCGCTCGGTCGATCCGTTAGTCGGTCGGTCGCGTGCACCAGCGGGAAAGGATGTGGACTGCCGAGTGCTCTTGGAGATCTGCTCTGCGCTCTAATTGCAGCAGCGATCGCACCACGCGGCGAGTGCAAGCGGACGGACGGTCATGACCTTTCGAGAGCCGCGAGCCGGATCAGGCAGACAAAGATACTCCACCGAGGTTGGCACCGTTGAAGCCTTCTGGAAGGGAACGAACGTCCTGGGCATGTGAGGCCACCGCGTTGGACATGGAAGCGCGCTCATGGTGTCAACAAACCTCAAGTACGAGCCGGTCGAGAGCTGTAGGCCGGATCCACGAGTGACGCGACGGCTACTGGGCTTGGTCCTTCCGCGTGGCATCACGTGGTGGTGAGACTTTGTACGCTCAGCGTGGAAATCAGAGACATTCGGCGTTGGGGCGTGGCCGACAGCGGGTGGACTGGAAGCCGAGCCTGCGGGCGATGGTTCCGGACGTGGCGTAGGTACTTCGCATCGCGTTGGCAGTCGACGAGGCTGAACACCACCCGTCATTATTGTACAAGCTGTGGGCGAGTCGCCTTCTCTACAGGAGCAAATGACCCTCGAAGTGCTGAGCACGACCGTGGCGCTCACTTCCCGTCGCCTTCTTGGACTTCCGGACGCGATGGACCTTCCTCACTGGTTTCCTGATCCAGTCGTGGCCGCGGAGCTCTCGCGGGTGTTGCAGGACATCGCGTATTGCATCTGGGGAGACGTTTGAGCTGACGGGGAAAGGCTAGCGAGCGACCTCTAGCTCTCTCTCTCTCTCTCTCTCACGCTCTCGAGGATCGATGACCTTAAGCGCAACGATTTGTTAATCGAGATCAGCATGCATTCGTGGAACGAACTGCGCTTCCAGGTGGCTCTATGAGTATCCAAGCTTGCGTCTCACGAAGAATTCATCACCTACCAGTCCTTCTGCTCGAATCCATGGCGATGGTCGCCAGGAGGAGGCTCAACGCACTCAATGGTGAAGCAGCTCGTAGAGGAGGATCGCGGACGCGACGCTGACGTTGAGCGAGTCGACAAGCGTCTCGCTGTCCGTGGCAAAGCCTAAGGAGAATCATACGCGGGAGAAACCGGCCGGCAGTTCGTGAGCTCATGATCAAGTCCATGTGTCCGTTAACATGCGATCGCTTCCCTACCTGGGATCGCGACGATGTCGCTGCATGTCTGGCGAATGCCCTTGCGGAGTCCGCGGTGCTCGTTTCCCTGCCAACGTGGTCACACATTTGTCAACGTCCACCGACAACGAGCCCATCAGGAGTACAACAGGAGAGCGCGCACATACCATGACAAGGATCGTAGGCTGGTCGCTGCCGAGAGCGGTGGCCGCCACCGAGTTGGAGCCACTGCTGGCCCCGACCACGCGCCAGCCCATGTCGCCACTGACTGCGAGCGCCTCGTGCAGGTTCCTCGACTTGAAGAGCTTGCTCTGTATGGACACAAGGTGTATTTGATCCTGATGAGCATTGGATAGGCTCGAAGTGGCATCAATGAGAACGTACGTTGGCAGCCAGCACTTCGAGAGCCCCGACGGAAGCACGCGACGCCTGTACAGCATTTGCCAAATAGTGGAGACACGTCAGTTGTCGACCGACTCGTCGAGCTTCACGTCGCAGAGCGCTTACCGCGGGGGAGAGCGGCGCGCTGTTGCGTTCGCTGACGATCACGGCCGAGCAGCCCAGGAAATGCGCCGACCGAAGGATTGCGCCAAAGTTCTACGCGTTCCCATTGGAGTCCAATCCTCCATAGTGAGCAATACGACTCTGTGCGCAGTGTATCGAAGACAGGATTAGGTATCACGGACCTGAGGGTCGTGAATCTCATCGAGTGCGAGGATCACGGGCTGGCGGCTGGACGTGACGAAGGCTACGCAGTAGCACAACACCACGCATTCACGAGACACTGCATTAGATCCCTGGCTATGGCCAAGTTCACGTCTAGCCGAGCGTCGTACTGCTCGGGTCCGTCGGCACGAACTCCTCCAGGCGGACAGCGCCAGCGTCCAGCACGACGCCCTGTATTATTTCATAGACAGCCCAGACAGACACCGTCAGTCACAGACACACGTCACATGAGCATCAACTCTCGGATCTGCTGCTCACCTGGTGCGGCTTGTCGGACGTGATGTGGTTCAGCATCCACTTGCTGCAGCACCCAACACGATACGGCGCACAAGCCCCATTAGCGTTCAATGCATCAGCCGCAGCAAGACGCAGGAAGCAGCAACCTCGTGTACGAGACCGGCACGCCGATCTCTGCGGCCAGCGCCTTGATGCGGTCCAGCGCCTGCACCTCCGTCGCGCTCTTCCTCTTGCCCGAGTCTTGGAGCGTCGCAGGGTCGCGCAGGAAGAGCGTGTGCGCCGGCCGGTGGCGGCTCTCGAGCGCCTGCAGCACGCTATGGAGCCCGTAGACGCCCTCGCCCTGGAGCTGCGGGATCGGCTCGCCGTTGCGCGTCTCCGTGCGCGGCGAGCCACGCTCCCTCGCTCCTCTTCCGAACGGCTGGCGGTCTCCACGCCCGCCGGTGCGCTGCTCGCGTCGGTGGTGGGCCTCCCGGCCTCGTCCGTCCGCTCTATCGCCTCCGTCCCAACGCGGCGGCGCTGATTCGTCGTCCAAAGCCTCCGTGCGAGTCGAGCGCTTGTCCCACAAGCCATTGCCAAACGCCTGGCGGCCTCCACGGCCGCCGGCACGCTCCTCGCGCCGGTCTCGTTGAGACCCGCGGCCTCTGTCGCCGGCCCACTGACCCTCGTCTTGGCGCCGAGGGGTCCAGCCATCGTCCTGTTCCTCCGAGCGGCTCGACCGTCTGTCCCACGAGCCTCTTCCGAACGCCTGGCGGCCTCCGCGCCCGCGAGACTCGTCCTTCCGCGGCGGACGCCGGTCCTGGAACTCGCGGCTCTTCCCCGCCCATTGGCCTTGGAACGGGGGCGATGAAGACAGCGCGCGCGCAGACAGGGAGGAGCAAGGGAAGAGCGAGGCGGCGACGCGTCCGAGCGACGCGGGCGCGCGCTGGGGCCCACGAGCGAGCAGCAGCAACATCGCCATGGGTGCACGAGCTCCTTGGCGAATGCGTTGGCTGCGCAAGCATTGCAGAATATTTGTCCAATTACAGCCAATCATATGTCAATATATATCATTTTAACCAATGATATAACATTTATTAGCGAGCAGACGCAAACATGTTGGGCACAGGTACAGGAAGCGCAGTCGAAAGGGCGGTCAGGAATTGAAGATGCTGCGCCGCAAGCCGTCGCGCGTGGAGAAGCGCGCTGACGTGTCGGACGAGTACGAGCACTACTTGCGGGAGAAGGAGCGTCGTCAGTCGCAGCAGCAGCAGCAGGAGCAGCAACAGAAGAAGCAGAAGAGCGGAGCGGCGGCAGCGAGCATGAGCGCGGGTATGAGCGCCGAGCAGCACGCAGCGGAGCTGGCGCGGCAGCGACGCGTCGACAAGCGCGCGCGCCTTGGACTGCCGCCCACAGGCTGAGAGATAGCGCATTAACCGACGGAGCGGTAGCTGGAAGCGGTCTCAAAGTGGCAACACGGCTGGCGCGAAGGCTGCGTCTTTAGTATACACTTCCGCATCAAACCTCGCTGTTGTTCTCGAACAGCGTGCAGTCAGTCGGGACCGGCGTCGCGCCGTGTCAGAGACTCTTCTTCTGCACGATGACGGTGGCGCGGCCCCAGCTCATGGGGAGCTTGCGCTCGAGCACGGTCTGCCACTGCTTGGACACGAGCGGCTTGGTGATGCTGACGAAGTAACTGCCCGCGCGCAGCTCGTCTGTATCCAGCACGAGCAAGAGGTCAGGCGTGATGACCGTTTCCTGATGGCGGGACGAGTGTGTAGGAGTCGATGGAGACGCTCCACGCACCTGCAGCGGCGGAGATCGCTTGGATGAGCTGGGAACACGACAGAAGACGCAGTATAACGATCGATGAGCACTCTGTAGTGGCGAGCGAGAAAGCAACGGCGAGGCGTACGCTGTCGCTGAAGCACGTCGCGTTGCAAAAGACAAGCGTGCCGTCTCGCCAGAGATCGGCCTTGGTGACGTCTTCCTTGGCGAAGCCCACGTCAATGCCAGCCTTGCTCGCCGGCAGCGCGTCGAGCATCTTGTAGCGCCAGTGGTCCAGCACCTTGAGCGCAATCCCGTGTAGTCCGTCGAGCAGCTTGGGCGAGGAAGGACATTATCATGAGAAGCGGGCTCTACATGCGTATTGGCACTAAACTATACCTCAATGCCGCAACACTTGGAGAAGTCGTGCAGTAGGATGGCGGCCATGATCTACCATGTAAAAGGCGAGTGCCGAGATATCCAATCCAGGCAGCATGAAAGCTCAAAGAGGAAGACCAGCACATCGATGGCGCCCTACCACTTTGCCGCAGCCCGAGCCGAGGTCGTAGAAGTTGCCGCCCTTGTCCAGGAGTACGCCAAAGTCGTTCCGCAGCTAGTGTCACGCCCATCAAGGCACAGCGTCAGCTAACTGCCGCCCCCTGATTCAGGTCACCGTACAAGGATCGACACTTACGATCTGGAAAATGGCGTCCACGGTCTGGAAGGGGATCTCGCCGTAGGTGAGCGACCGGTTCGCGAGCTCCTTGGCCTCGCGCTCGAGCCGAGACACCTGCTTCGCCATCGGCTCCGGGTACTCGGTGAACAGCTCGGCGTGCAACGCCGCAGCATTTGGCACTGCAACAGCCTCACGACCTCAGGTGAGAAACGATCGCTTGCGAGGGCTGTAGGTCTGCGCCAACGATCGGATTGATGGGGAAAGAGAGAGAGAGAAAAGCGCGCATTACCGACGGTGAGCGACTCGACTGCCAGCGCGCGCCGCGGCGCCTCCACCTCGTCGTCCACGCCGCTTGTCGTGCTCATTTCCCCACCTTGGAGCGGAGAGTTTCAGGCCGAGCGAGCACTCCACAAGTCAATCGGTAGCTATAGATTGATTCGTAATATTTCAATACTATACTCTCAATCTCCTCCTGCTACGGACTGCAAAAGCGCAATCCAAGTTGAAGTGTGCCACTGTTTTCAACCTGAATACAGCGCTTTACTCTTCATTATAGAGGGAGATTCCCTTCCTTCCGCGCCCACCATCATTCCTGCCGCTTGTCTTCTCTCTTTGACCTGAGAAGCTCACTCGAGATCTTGGTCGTCGCTGCCCATTCCCCATTCCCCCCATCGGCGCTCCTTCCTCCCCTCGAAGCCCCAGATGCTGCCCGCGACGCTGCTGTCGGTGGGCGCGGCGCTGCTGGCGGCGCTGTCGCTCTCGCCCGAGGCCCACGCCGCGGTGCTGCGCGTGCCCATGAAGAAGATCAGCGACGACGAGTTCGCGGCGGGGCTGCTGCACAACCTGCGCGCGCTGCACCGGCCGGCGGTGTGGGCGCCCGACTTCCCGCTCCACGACGTGGACGCACGCGACGAGTACAGCGCGCAGACGTTCAGCGGCGGCCACGCGAGCGTCGTCATCCGCGACTTCCAGAACGCGCAGTACTACGGCGAGATCTCGCTCGGCACGCCGCCGCAGCCCTTCTCGGTCATCTTTGACACGGGCTCGAGCAACTTGTGGGTGCCCAACCGGCCCTTCGGCTCGCACAAGGTGTACCAGCACGACCAGAGCAGCTCGTACAAGCCGAACGGCACCGAGTTCCGCATCATGTACGGCAGCGGGCCGGTCTCGGGCTTCCTGTCGCAGGACACGCTGGCTGTCGACGACCTCACGGTGGCCGACCAGTTCTTTGCCGAGGTCAACGTGACCAAGGGGCTCGGCCCGGCCTACTACCTAGGCAAGTTCGACGGGCTCTTTGGGCTCGCGTTCGACACGATCAGCGTGGACCACCTCAAGACGCCGTTCCACCGCATGGTCGAGACGGGGCTGCTGGACGAGCCCGTGTTCGCCTTTTACCTGGGCAACAACAAGGACGGCGAGCTGACGTTCGGCGGCACGGACAAGGCGCACTACCAGGGCGAGCTGGCGTACGTGGATGTGACGAGCCCGACGTACTGGTCGGTCAAGCTGGACGCGGTCGAGGCCAAGGACGCGTCGCTGACGACGGTGGACAAGGCCATCGTGGACTCTGGCACGTCGCTCATCGCCGGGCCCAAGGACCAGGTCGCCAAGCTCGCGGCGGCCGTCGGCGCGCACAAGTTCATCATGGGCGAGTACCTCATCAGCTGTTCGGCCGACGCGCCCGACATCACGTTCGTGCTCAACGGCAACAAGTACACGCTCACCAAGGACGAGTACATCATCAAGAACGGCCCGCTGTGCCTCTGGGCGTTCATGGGCATCGACATCCCCGCGCCGGCCGGCCCGCTGTGGATCCTCGGCGACGTCTTCATGCGCAAGTACTACACGGTCTTCGACTGGGGCAACGCCTCGCGCAAGCCCCGCGTCGGCTTTGCGCTCGCGGCGTAGGTCCGTAGGTCCCCACGGACCGTTGGACACGCGCGCGCGATCGCTCCAAAGACGCTGCGAGGCTTGCCGCGTAGCAGTTTTGTCTCTTGTCGGACACACGACCATTTTGGTGTTCCTAGGACCTCTCTCTCTCCTGCACGCATGACAATGCAAGGAATGCAATTGAGATGAAGTATGTGCCTCTTTGATCCATGTCATGCATCTTCTTCGACAACGGGTATCCGTGATTTCAGCCAATCAAACACCTCCAATCTATATTTAATCCAGTAATATTCGTGCACAGCAACAGTAGCATAAATTTACCACCAATCAGCAGCGTAGCTGCTCGCGTCATCACTAGCCAAGCACAAGCGAGACAGACCATCGAGACCACCAAAAGCTACGGCGGCCAAAGCATCATGCCGTTCGCGCAGGTGGTGCTGGGCCCGCCCGGCTCGGGCAAGACGACCTTCTGCAACGGAATGGAGCAGTTCCTGCGCGCCAACGGCCGCGACGCCGCCGTCGTCAACATGGACCCCGCCAACGAGCAGCTTCCATATCCTTCCCACCCATGCCTTCATTCCTCCAACCACGCCATGCCTCCTCCATACCTGCTGCTGCTGCTGCCTCTTCTCGATGCACTTTACCACGTAGAGATCGCCGTTGGTTGTCCTTAACTACCAAGTCTCGGCCATGGCCCATGTCCACGTATGTGCCAGTGGTCGACATCTCGGAGATGGTTTGCCTGGAGAACGTCATGGAGGAGCTGGAGCTCGGGCCGAACGGAGGTATCCATGCCTCCTACGGGCGGCGGGTGCGTAGGACGAGACTGGGACTGTATGGGCTCACGCTACGCGCTCCATGGCGTCGGCAGGCCTCGTCTACTGCATGAACTACATCGACCACAACTTCGACTGGCTCGAGGAGAAGCTCGCGCCGCTCCAAGGTGCGTGTGCGTGTGTGGCGCTCGCTACGCTCACGGCTCATACTCGAGACGGACGCGGCCCTTATATGTCCATGATGTCGACGGGGATGATGCGGAGCAAGCACTGACTAATGGTCGGCGCGTGTGTGGCAGACAAGTACCTGCTGTTTGACTTCCCGGGACAGGTGGAGCTGTACACGCACGAGCAGAGCGTGCACCGCATCCTCCAGAAGCTGCAGAAGCTCGGCTACAAGGTGAGGAGGGTGGCGGGCGGGCCTTTCGTGAACCGGACGACGCGTCTAACTCTACTCTCTCGCTCCCGCTGTCAGCTCTCGGTCGTGCACCTGGTGGACGCGCACCACTGCACGGACAGCGCCAAGTTCATCTCGGTGGTGCTGCTGAGCCTGTCGTCCATGGTGCGGCTCGAGCTGCCGCACATCAACGTGCTGTCCAAGATCGACCTCATGCAGCAGTACGGCCGCCTCGGTACGCTCCCACATGCGCCTCGTATCGATCCCGACAGCTCCACCGCGTCGTCGCCTTGGCTAACGTCCACAACAACAACTACTACTACCGCTAGCGTTCAACCTCGACTTCTACACGGACGTGCTCGACCTGCGCTACCTGCTGGACCGGCTGGACGAGGACGAGGAGGCCGAAGAAGCCGGCGAACTGCGGCTCGAGCCCAAGGAGCCGACGCTGCTGTCGGCGCGCTTCCGGCGCATGAACGAGGCGCTGGTCGAGGTGATCGAGGACTTTAGCCTCGTGAGCTTCCACCCGCTGCAGATCCAGGACGCCGAGATGCTGCAGCGGCTGACGCGGGCCATCGACAAGGCCAACGGCTTCGTCTTCACGAGCGTCGACTGGCAGACGGCCGTGCTCACCGACACGGCGCTGGCCGACCAGACCGCGGCCGCCGACGCGCAGGAGAAGTACATTGACCGTGAGGCCGTGCACGGCGAGGAGGCAGCGGACGATGACGTCGACCGCCTGCAGCGCGAAATGCAGCGGATCGCGCGCTCGTAGCGGCCGTCATCCCAGAGGATACTACGTCAAGCAAGCCACGACATGTTCCCGCGTGGGTTGGTTGGTTGGCTCGTGCTATATGATTAAGGGTGAGCCTCTCTTCCGACTCCTTCTCTCTCTCTTTCTGATGATCAGTGTGTGAGTACGAGGCGAGAGCTTGCGTGCATGCATCGCCACGCACGCCGAGCCGAGCGAGCGGCGCATCTAAACGTAACTTACTCGTCGTCGTCCTCCTCCTCCTCCTCCTCCTCCTCCGGCAGCGTCCGTCGTCGGCTAAAAGAAGATGCCGTCCTCCTCGTTCTCGTTGATGTTGCTAAAGTACTGCTCGTACGTCGACGACGTGGGCTGGAAGGCCGGCGTGGCCGACGACAGCGCGCTCATCGACATGGAGCTGCGCATCATGCTCGACGGCCGCTCGCGCGTCGCCGGCAGCTGCGACGACGACGCGCCCAGCGCTCCGAGGCTGCCGCGGCCCGTCTCGACCGCCGGCAGGCTGCTCGCGTCGCTCGCCAGCGCGCCGAACGGGGACGAGCTCATCTCCTCGAAGCTGCCCTCGCTGCGGTAGCCCATGCTCGTGTCCGCCTCCATCGCCAGCGACTCGACCTTGGGGTGCGCAAGGATCAGTCTGCGCAGGCACCAAGGAGAGCAAGTGTGCGTTAGCGACACCAGCCATGGGTAGAGTGCTAGAAGTGACAATGAGAGCGAGAGCAATAGAGCGGGACGTACGGAGCGGGCAGGTTCTTGTCAATGAGGCGCAGGTCGTTCATCGAGAGGTTGCGCTTCGTGACGGACGAGACCTTGGTCATGGCCTGGATCATCTCGAGCACGTGGTCCACGTCGTTCACGTAGTACTTGGCCGCGCTCGGCTTCTTGCCAATCGTGACCGTGAAGAGCTTGGGCCGGCTGCGCGCGTCCTCCAGGTACTGGAACATGAACTCGTCCGACAGGTCGTCTCCGACGCAGAGGATAAAGTCGGCGTAGCCACCGTTGGTCGACTCGATCGTCGACAGGATGCGGTCCACAATGACGCCCTTGTCCACGCCCTCCGGACGCACCTCGAGGTAGTCCGTGCCCGTGATCACCTCAACCTGGAAGTGCTCGAGCACCTGCGTCAGCTGGTCGTGCAGCTCCTTGGCCTGCAGCTGGCCGAACTCGGGGTCCGCGTCGCGGAACTGCCACAGCAGCGCGCTGCCTTTGAGCTCAATGTACGTGCCGTGCGTGCGCTGCGTGTAAATGTCCATGACGGCGTGCGTCACGTCCTTCCACGAGTCGTCAAAGTTGTCCTTGGTGCACAGCCACACGTCCTCTTCGTCCGTGCTGCTGCTGCCGCTGCTCTGCTTGCTGCCCCACTTGTACAGGTACCCGTGCTCGGCCGCGAGGCCGAGGCCCTTGACGCTGCCCAGCGTCTTCTCCAGGTCGCCGCGCTCCTTGCCGCTCAGCACAAACACCGTGTTGCGCGGGTCGGCGCACAGCTGCGAGAGCATCTTGAGCAGCTCGGGCGACGCCGGCGGCGTGTCCGACTCGCCCGCCGCCAGCACGCAGCTGTCGTTGCCCGTCGCTTTAATGTCCAGGTACTTGCTAAAGTTGTTGGCGCCACGCTCCTCGAGCTTGAGCGTGTTGCCATAGTCGAACAGCAGCACGCGGCGGTACGTCTCGCGGTACGCCTTGGCGATCGCCTCCGTCTCGAGCAGCTTGAAGCCCGCGTTGAACTCGAGCATGCGGAAGCCGAGCCCAAGCCCGTAGCCCAGGTGCTCGCCCTCGGCCGCCTGCTTCTTGGTGCGCTTGAGGTCCACGAGGATGCGCTCGGCCCACTTGGTGCGCGTATTGTTCGTGATGTACTCGAGGTCCTTCTGGTGCCGCGCGAGCTTCTCCTCGTCCGCCATGGTCATCGCGAGCTCCATGGCCTGCACAATCTCCAGCCGCTTCCACGGGTTCACGCCCACGCTGCCCGTGAGCACGCGGCTGCTGCCCGAGAACTCCGACACGATCACCACGCCCGGCTGCTTCGACAGCTCGTGCGCGTAGATGAACTCGAACGGGTACAGGTTGACAGCGTCGCGCACCGTGGTCGTCAGCAGCACGTGGCCCATCGTCCAGAGCGGCAGCCGCGACGCCATGTCCGTGTTCTCCACCTCCGTGTACGCGAACACAGGCTCGGCGCGCGCCGAGCCGAAGCGCGCGTTGATACGCGCGACCGACGTGAGGATCTCGCGCCGCACGCTCTTGCGCTCCGGCGACTGGTTGGACGTGTCCACAATGCCGATCTGCACGATCTGCACCCGGTCCGTCCACTCGGGGTGCGTCGCCAGGAACAGCTCGATCGCGCCAATCTTGAGCAGGATGCCCTTGAGCCGCTCGACGCGGTCCACGCTCACAAACACCGTGCGCTTGTCCGCCTCGTACCGGCGCACGAGCGCCTGCTTGTCCGCGACCACCTGCGCGTTCTGGCTGATCACGTTCATGAAGGACGGCTCAATGCCAATGTGGCTGATCGTCAGCATCACCATGCGCCCGCTGTACTCGACGCCCACGTAGCCGCCCGACTGCGCGCTGTACTTGAGCCCGAGCACTCGGCGGCAGCTCGTCAGAAAGTGGCGCGCGTGCTCGTACAGGTGGAAGCCAATGTGGTCGGCGGCCAGCACGCCGCGCAGCAGGTCGGCGCGCACCGACAGCGTACGGAAGATCTCCGACGACGGAAACGGCGTGTGCAAAAAGAGCCCGACGTTCACGTTGGGCAGGCGGCGCACGAGGAACGAGGGCGCGACCAGCAGGTGCAGCCCGTGCGCCCAGACGAGGTCCCCTTCGTTGTACACCTCGATGACCTTGTTGACGAAGATGCGGTTCACGTTCTTGTACGACGACCAGGCGTTCTTCTGCTGCCCCGGGTTCCACCAGCGCGTCGGCAGCGCGCCGTAAATGTCGACAATGTTGTGGAAGACGGGCCAGAGCGTGTTGTAGCAGTAGCTGTGGAACGTCTGCGCCAGCGGCTCGTGCAAAAAGACGGGCACGCAGTGGAAGTCCTCGAGCTGGCGCGCCAGCCGCTCCTCGTCCTCGCGCGGGATGACCGACGAGCAGTGCACCGTGCCGACCCACGTGAGCCGCATCGAGCTCACGCGGTCCCAGTTCGACTCGCGGTACGACTCCTTGAGCAGCCCCGAGGGGCACACGAGGTTGTCGTCCTCCCACTCAATGTGGTAGTTCCCCTCGGGCGTGCGGTGCACCAGCACCGGCAGCCGGTAGACCATGATGATGACGCCGTCTGTCGACTCGATCGTCACCTGCTGCGGCGACTTGTTCGAGTCCTCCGACACCGACCGGCCGCGTAGCTTGCGTGGGCTGCTCATCAGCTCGCCGCGCGGCATGTCCTCGACCGCGAGCGAGAGCTTGGGCGGGTCCGACAGCCGTCGCCCTGACAGGCTGTAGCTGCTGCCAGTGAGCGGCCGCGCGTGATGCTGCCCCGTCATCTGCGGTGACCGCTTCGCCTGCTGCTGCTGCTGCTGCTGCTGCTGCTGCTGCTGCTGCTGCTGCTTCTGCTTGCTCTCCCCCTCGTTCACGGCGTCCATGGCCACGTCGCCGCCCTCGTCCTCCTCAACGATCGTGTCTGTGAGCGGCCGCGACGACGCCGGCCGGCGACTCGAGGTCGAGCTCGACCGCTGCGTCCAGAACGTGCCAATGCCGCCCGCCTCCTCGTTGCCGCTCGCCGGCCGGTCCACGAACGCCTGCCCCGAGCTCAGCCGCGGGATGACGCCCCAGAACGACGGCGTCGTCAGCGCCTCGCTCTCCGTCGCCGCACCCGCCGCCCCGTCGCCCGCCGCGCCGTTTGCCCGCGCGCCGCTGCCGCCACCGTCCTCGCTTGGCGGCGCCAGCGCCGGCGCGTCCAGCGTGTCCTGGGCCTGCACGTACTCGCCGTCCAGCCGCAGCTCGCGCGTGACGACCTGCCCGTCCGCGACCTGCTCGTAGCGCAGGAACTTGGCGCCCGAGCACACGGCGTAGCGGTAGCGCACGGCCGAGCCCGCGGGGAGGACCACCGGCTCGAGGTTGTACCAGATCGGGTACAGGTCGGGCGTCGTCACGAGCGCCACGCCCTTGTCGCTGCTGTCGCTCGCCGCCACCGGGTTCGGCACCGCGTCCACTGACCCGCCCAGCGCCGGCGCGTCGCCCACCAGGTACAGCGTCTGCCCATGGCCGAGCGGCGCGCACACCTGGAAGTCCACGCGCGTGCCGGGCGACTGCACCGCCGGGCCCCACCCGACCGCGTGGCGTAGCCGCTGCAGCATCTTGTCTTCTCTGCGTACCCCCACCCAACACAACACAGCGGCGAAGGTAACGTGACACGCGGTCAATAAGAGACCCGCTCGGCAAATAAGAGACCCGCTCGGAAGCGATCCCCTCGCGACTTCTCGCGAGAAGAGTAGAGCGATCGCCCTACTTGCCTACCTTGCGCTCCTGCCGTAGGGGAGGGAGGGGGTCCACGCGCCGGAGGCCTGCGCGCTCGCCCTACCAGTTGCGCGCTCCTTGGAGGGAGGGCGACGCGCCGAGAGGTCGGAGGGCGCGTGCGATCGATCGGCTCGAGTCGCTCGCCGCCGCCGCCACACCGGCGAAAGCAAACAAAAAGGTGAAGAAAACCGAGGCAGGCAGGTGCTCGCTTCGCTGTTCAGCGCGCTGGGGGGGGCGACAATTTCCGCCCCTCCACCAGAACCAGGCACAAGGGGTTTTATTTACCCAACAAAAAATGCTGCGGCGTCATTGGAGAAAAAATAAAATGACGAGTGATGATTGGTCACAAGTCCCAATCGTTCGGAAACAGTGAAATTTTCGCATAGATATTTACAATCATTGCTCCGAAAAACGGTAAATATTTGCATTGAGTCGAGAGTGAATCAACTTCAATTCACACTCAACTTTCGCATAAAGTGGTTACTGTATCAATCGAATACCGGTATTTCTAAATATACTACCACTCAGCACAATAGTTGCTTCGACCAATGCGTTGTCGACCAGCCGTTAGTACTCAAACTGGATCTCGACGACGACACCGAAGAAGATGCTATTGGGCTCCAAGGCCGTGTGTGAGGTCAGGTGGCACTCGCTAGTAACTTTCCAGATCCTGGACCACGAGCACCAACGGCCGAAGTCCAAGCATCGCGCGATCGGCTCGCAGCAACGGCGCATGAACAAATCAGAGCGTGCGCGAGATCACCAACTAGTTCGTTGTGCCGCATTTATAGAGCGCGGACGTGGTGGTCGTGGGCAAATGAGAACTGTCAGCACTGCTATAGCGCCAAACTACAATAGGTACTTGACAGTACAGAGTTGGCGTGAAGCACTAGTGTAATGGGGCTCTGTCTACGACAGTCCCCAGAACACGGCACACACGCTTGAGCTTGGAGGAAGACTTGGACACTCCCGGCCTGGAAGAGGGAGGAAGGAGACTTGAGGGCTTGGCGGCAAATTTGCAACTGAATTCAATCTTAGCTCTGGTTCCTAC
>JAADXZ010000077.1:0-49185 GCA_023338055.1 Phytopythium mirpurense
CACTCTTCATATCTTGACATTTGTATGGGTTACGGGTTACGTTGTGGTGTGCGTAAAGTCGTTCGCACCCCGAGACCAGTGGCCGCTGGTGCGGACGTTAATTTGTACCTGAAGGCGTTCGAAATCGGGAATAAACGCCCGTACATGGTGTTTGCATGCGTTTGATTTACAACATATCTAAATGGCGCCGCGTAATTCGCAGTAGAAGCTGAGAAATCGTCGAAAAACTAAAATTCCAGGGTGTGTGCGTATATTTGCTGCGCGCAGTGTATTCATGCTGTTTTGTTGATTACGAATGATTATGCCGAGCGAACGTTACGAAATGGATGGAATCGGTATCGTACCGTTTACCGATATGATATCGGTAGATTGTACATTAGATTCTAACCGATACGAAGTTGTAACAAATATCGGTATACCGGTAGAACTGATTTTTTCCTGGGAGGAGTGCCACGCACTTGTGCAACGCTGGAAGCAGAGTTTCCATGTGCGTTGATGGTTGGTCGATTGTCGACTCGATGGTATCAGCCTCTGGATGAACCTGATTTCTGGACTGCGCAATGACTCCACCAGTATTGGTTGCTTACACAGATAGACGGAGGGGAGGACCGTCCGTGCGAAGAAGCGAGCAAAAAGCAAGAAGAGTGGCAAGATCGATCGATCCAAGCGAGTTCAACCGCTCCGCCCGCTTTCTACCTGTCAGCTGCGTGCCGCCCCCGTTTTTGTCCCACGCTACCCCAACTTGCAACGCCTGCATGGCTACTTCTGCGGCAGTCGTCGCAGCATACTCACTGTAAGTATGGCTCGATTCATACCGCGGAATCACCGGTATTGCTCGGTGTATAGGGGAGGGACGAGGAGGGGGGATACATCGAGCGAGCGATCCGTTCCCCTCCTGAGTTGATTCCTTCTCCGCTGGCGGGTGGGTCGGCCGGTCTTATTTTCTCTTCCTGGAAGGGGAAGTGAGTGCAGCGAAGAAGGCTCGGAAAGGACGGCGACGGCGCGGACGCGGCCGTCGGTCTCTATCTCTACCTAGCAGGCGACGCCGACACCATGGGCGAGTCCTCGCTGGAGATGGTGGTGGGCGCCAAGTGCTACGTGCCGGACGAGACGCACGTCTGGCTGGCGGCCGAGGTGCTGCGCGAGGAGCACTCGGCGGACGGCAAGTCGCGCAAGGTGTTCGCCAAGGTGGCGCTGCCGGACGGGGAGGAGGAGGAGCGCTGCATCGACCTGACGGACAAGAAGGTCAAGGCCATCATGGCGAGTAACCAGCTCGAGACGCTGCCGTACCAGAACGAGAACGTCGGGTCCGAGGGCATTGAGGACATGATCACGCTCAACTACCTGCACGAGCCGGCCATCTTGTTCAACGTCAAGCGCCGCTTTTTGCAGAAACTGCCCTACACGTACACGGGCGACATCTGCATCGCCGTCAACCCGTACCAGTGGCTGCCCGAGCTGTACGCGGAGGAGCAGCACCTGCGCTACCTCAACCAGCCCAAGGAGGAGCTGCCGCCGCACGTGTACGCCACGTCGGTCGCCGCCTACGATAGCATGCGCCGCTCGAGTCGGAATCAGTCGATCCTCGTGAGCGGCGAGTCGGGCGCCGGCAAGACGGAGACAACCAAGATCCTCATGAACCACCTCGCCACGATTGCCGGCGGCCTGAACAACTCGACCATCAAGAAGATCATCGAGGTCAACCCGCTGCTCGAGTCGTTCGGTAACGCCAAGACGGTGCGCAACGACAACAGCAGTCGCTTCGGCAAGTTCACGCAGTTGCAGTTCGACCCGAACGGCACGCTTGTTGGCGCCAAATGCCGCACCTACTTGCTCGAGAAGACCCGCGTCATCAGCCACGAGGCGCCCGAGCGGAACTACCACATTTTCTACCAGGTACGGCCGCGTGTTCGCGGTCTAGATGCGTTGTTGACCGCTCTGACCACGTTCTTGTCATGTGTATCAGCTGCTGGACACTCCTGCGATGGCAACTGAGCTGCTTCTGGACACGAGGGAGGTGTTTGTGTACACGGGCGAAGGCTTGAAGCAGAAGATCGAGGGCAAGTCGGACGCGACGCACTTTGAGCGGACGCGGCAAGCGCTGAGCCTTGTGGGGCTCTCGGACGAAGAGCAGCAGCCGCTGTTCCAGGTCCTCGCGGGTGTGCTGCACCTCGGCGAGATCCAGCTCGAATCCAACCCGGCGGATGACGAGGAGTCTCGCATTCACGAGGGCGATGCTGGCGCCGCCGCGGCGATGCAGATGCTCGGCGTGACGTCAGAGGCTCTCGAGCGCGCCTTGTGCTGGCGCTCAATGCGCGCAGTCAATGACGTGTACAGCGTCCCGTTGCGCCACGAGCAGGCCATCGATTGCCGTGACGCGCTGGCCAAGGCCATTTATGGCAACGTGTTCGACTGGCTCGTGGCGACCATCAACCAGTCTCTCGCAGACGACACGAACATGGAGAACCACATCGGTGTGCTGGACATTTTCGGCTTCGAGCACTTCAAGCACAACTCGTTTGAGCAGTTTTGCATCAACTATGCCAACGAGAAGCTCCAGCAGAAGTTCACCCAAGACGTGTTCAAGACGGTGCAAATCGAGTACGAAGAGGAAGGCATCGTGTGGAACCACATCGAGTACGCCGACAACCAGGACGTGCTGACGGTGATTGAGTCGCGCATGGGTATCATCTCGCTGCTGAACGAAGAGGTGATGCGCCCCAAGGGTAATGAGGCATCCTTCATGTCGAAGGTGACGTCGCTGCACAAGGAGGACATGGCCCACGTGATCGAGTTCCCCCGCACGTCGCGTACCGAGTTCCTCATCAAGCACTACGCGGCGCCGGTCATGTACGACTCGGTGGGCTTTCTCGAAAAGCACAAGGACGCGTTGCTGCCGGATCTGTCGGAGCTCATGCGCGGGTCCACCAAGCCGTTTGCTGCTGCCCTCTTTGCCCCCAAGGAAGCGCCGAAAGAGGATAAGGACGCGGGCAGCAATGGCCGCCGTCGGACGCGTGGTGGCGGTGGCGGTGGCGCACTGACGATCGCTACGGTCGGCACCCAGTTCAAGGAGAGTCTGGGCGAGTTGATGTCGACGATCCAGTCCACAAAGGTGCAGTACGTGCGCTGCATCAAGCCGAACCCCGTCAAGAGTTCGGAGGTCATGGACCAGGGCATGGTGATCGCGCAGCTGCGTTGTGCCGGAGTCATCGAGGCGATTCGAATCTCGCGAGCCGCGTACCCGAACCGACTGCCGCACGTTGACATCCTGGACAAGTTCTGGCTGTTTGTGCCGCATGGCGGCGAGACGACTGCCGACAAGTGCCAGTTGCTCATGGACAAGCTGCATCTCACGTCGCCGGAGCAATACCAGATGGGCAAGACCCGCGTGTACTTCCAGCTGGGCGTGCTCGAGGAGCTCGAGGACCGTCGCAAGAAGTTCCTCGACGCCAAGGCGACGTACCTGCAGACGATCATGGTGGGATTTACGCAGCGCATCAAGTACCTGCGTCAGATCGCCGCCATCATCAAGCTGCAGTCGGTCATCCGCTGTGTGATCGCCATGCGCCGCTACAACACGTTCCTGAACGGAATTACGAAGGCCCAGGCGCGTTGGCGAGGCATCGAGGGCCGTCGCGTTGCTTACGAGGTCAAGCGCAACCACAACGCCGTCATTATCCAGAAGCACGTGCGCGGCTTCGTCAAGCGGTACGTACCACGTTGATATACTTTGGCGGCCTTGTGCGCAGGGGGCTAACGATATCGGCTTGTGTGGTGCGTTGGATACTACAGTCATAGCTACGTCAAGACGCGCATGATGGTGGTTCGTGTACAGGCCATGGTGCGCATGAAGATCCAGCGGCCCAAGTACTTGGAGGAGCTCAAGGAGCTCAAGCTGCAGGCCGACATGAAGTACCAGTTGGAGAAGCTCAAGGCCCGTCTCGCTGAGGAACAGGAGCGTAACGCGCAGCTCGTGACGGAGCGCCGCAACAGTCTGCTGGCAATGGATGCGCCGGACCTTCGTCGCCAGAGTGTTGCTTCGTTAACGGACCCTGGTGGCATCATCGAGACGCTTCAGGAAGAGAACGCGAAGCTGCGCGAGAAGTCGAAGGAGCAAGAAGAAACGGCGCGTGGTCTCAAGGCGGAGATCGAGAAGTTCAAGAACGACAAGGAGTACTCGTCGGCGGGCAACCACGTCAAGATCCGTCAGCTGCAGGACACGGTCAAGGACAAGGACAAACGGATTGTCCAGCTGGAGGCGGAGAATGCCAAGCTCGTGGAGCAGCTGCAGAACGCGGTGGCGAACGGTGGGCACGTCGAGACGAAGAAGCCGCGCCAGAAGAAGTCGATGCTCTTCCGCACGCTTGGGTCCAAGAAGGAGAAGAAGCCTGTTGTCACTAGCACGAAGGCCAGCGACGACGTGCTCCTCGACTCGCTCACGAGTGCGGACGACCTGCCGAACCGCGGGTCGAAGGAGGGCGAGACGACGCGTCCGTCGCACTTCCCGCGCATCCCCAGCATGCCTGGCAAGTTCTGGGGAGGCAAGTCGGGCGCGAGCCGTGGTGATGCTGGCGACAGCAGCGATGTGACGGACGTGGTTGACGAGGACAGCCCGACGAATGGTTCGACGACGAGGCAGACGCTCGTCAAGAGCGTCGAGGTGGGCATGACGGGCGCCATGTCGAGCATCAAGGGCCGCATGTCGGTGGTCAAGAACATGTACGACGCCAAGGCGGCGTCGCGTGGCAAGCGTGCGAACAGCAAGCCGCAGGACGAGGCGGCCGACAAGGCGGCGGCGACCAGCGCCAAGGTGAAGAGCACGGTGGTCGCGGACCGGCCCGTGCGCGAGTCGTTCAACCTGGACGCGCTGCCGGAGGTGTCGCTCCCCGTGGGCTGGGAGGCCAAGGTGTCGCGCTCGACCGGCCGCGTGTACTACGTGAACCGCAAGCTGGGCAAGTCGCAGTTCGAGCGCCCGACGCTGGCGTCGCTCAAGGCACAGAAGCTCGCGCGGCAAAAGGCCGGTGACAAGGCGAGTTCGGCCCAGCTGTGAAGCGGCCGTGGAGCCTGCCGTGGTGCGCGCTGATAGTAGAGGGTAGGAGTGGCAAGGGCGGCCGAAGGGGGGCGAGTGTGGGTGGAGATTCATGAAGAAGACACGTGCGAATAAACGGAGCGACACTCTGTGGGCGAGTTGTGGGCTGGATGGATGGAGAAGGCGATTCAAGATGCCACGCCTGGAGCTGCTCGATGCGACGACGCGCGTCTTGGTCGGCGTCTTGTTCTCGATGGAACTAGAGCGCGGGGTGAGTAACCACATTCCTCGCCCCACGAATCACAGCAACTGAACATCTTGGCACGCCAAAGTGAGAAAGTATGATACATGTACGGCCTTGGCGTTACACTATTCCCAAACCACCTTCGGGGCGGACGAGCGTCAGCGTGTCTGTGTGTGGAGCCATGTATGGCTCCCTCACGAACGAACAGCCGCATCCTCTCGACTTCTGCCCCTCGGGAGTCGGGCGGCCGAGGCGAAAGCTGACTGGAGCCATGATGGAGAGCTTGCGCGGGACAAGAAGCGGAGGCGTGACGTGCGTGGGTCACTCGTAGCGAAACTGGGTCGCTCAGGGGGCAAAAGGTGGCGGCGGACGCCCACCGTGCCTCTCGTCCCCTCTTGGCTGGTCGTTAAATATAGTAGTCGAGTCGAGTCGAGTCGAGTCGAGGGCGTGGCGTGCTTGACGCGGCTCACAGCACCATGGTCTCCTTGTTCTTGCGGTAGGGGCCGCTGTGGCGCCGGAAGTTGCCGTAGTGCGAGTGCGTGGCGACGAGCAGGCTCTTATTGGCGTCCGTCGTGCCCTTGGCGTACGACAGGATCTGCGGACTGTTCTTGTGCAGCATGGGCGTGCGGCGCGGCTCCGGCTGGGGCGTGGGCGCGGACGCCTTGACGTACGACGCAGCCTTGTTGAGCCCCTTGGCGATGTTGGAGACGGCCGACGGGCGGCGCGGGCGCGGCATCGACACGCCCCGCGCGCGCAGAAAGCTCTGGCCGATGGCGGTCGACAGCCGGCGCTGCCTGGACGTCGTCGTTGGCGGCGGAGGGGGCGGCACGGCGTCTACGTCGTCCTCCACCTCGTTGTCCCGCCGGTGCGCGCGTCCGCTGATGACGCCCGCCATGGACTCGCACTGGCTGCGCAGCGCCGCCACCTGCGCGCGCACGTCGCGCAGCTCGGACGCGAGCGCCGTCGCCTTGTCCTGCCCGCGCGCCGCCAGCAGGTCGCGCTCCGTGTTGAGCTGCATCATCTCGCGCTGCAGCGTCGTGTTGCGCGTCAGCAGCGCGTGGATCTCGCGCGCGATGCGCTCGTTCTCGGCGCGCATGTCGGCCGCCGACGCCGCCGACATCGCGCGTCTATGGAGTTGGAGGGAGAGCTGTAGTGTTTCGAGGACTGACTGCACTGCACACGAAAAGGCGACAGAAAAGCCCAGGGACAGCGTGCCGGAAGGACGTGCGGATAATAAAAACAAAATGTGGCATGAAAAGATATGTGTACAGTAGTATGTAACGGATAGAGATTCGCACGCATGACGTGCAGATAAAAATTTTGGAGCAACGACCGCCCCGAACAGATGCGGGATAGTGAGCGCGAGTCAAACGCCGCAACAGCCGGAGCAGACGACTCAATGTAGCGACGCGACAGATGGACAGCGGATAGTCCGCTGCTGTATAGTCCGCCGCGGTATCCGACACTAAACAGTATACTACATCCGAGTAGAGAGGGCCGCGGCAACTTGAGGCTAAGGATAGAGCACAGTGCACGGAAGAGATTGACATGGAGCACCACGCTCCTTCTTCCCGGACGACTGTGCAGTGTACTGTAAATAGGGCGAGAGCCACTCCACTCGCAGTTTCAATCCACCCAGCGTTGGAGGGTCAAAGTTGGAGCCACGGGCCATCGCGTGTACAGTAGAATCTGTGGCTGGGAATCGCGCCAGCACCCCAGCGAGCGGCACTGCCTCGTGCTGGAATGCATGGGAATGGCGCGTATGCACAAAAACCCACGCGATCACGGAAAGGAGTCGAGACTGGCGCTGTTTCGCCAAGGAATTACTGTATAGGGGCGGGTCTGCGGACGGCTGAAGCGGTTCGTCAGCAGCGCCAGCGCGGACTCCTCCTGCTTCAATCCGTCTTCCCAGTTGCTACGATCAGCCAACCCATCCGTTTTCTGGGAACACTTCAACGATACTTCAAATGAGCATACCGTTTTCAAACCGGTATCGTATCAACGGTAACACAGTATGCGCTTGCAGAGGTTTTTGTCTTTTTCACCGACCGACCCAACACGCCTCCAAGCCGGCCGACCATACAGACTCACTGTCAACAGACCGACCGACATGGAGGGCGAAGGTGACAGCCGCGTGCACTTCTCGGACGCGCACGACCCGTGGTCAAGCTCCCGCCACGTCGAGGTGCTGCAGGCGCTCGACGCCGTCGAGCAGGTGCGTCTCTTTTTACCTCTCTGCTGCTCTCCAGCGCCCCCTTCCAGCCCTCAACCCGCTCCTATCGACCGCTGTCGCCTCCAGAAACTCGTGGGCGCGCTGCGCACGGTGGCGACGGCCATGACGTTCCTGGCGCCGCGCGCGTCGTCGGACGAGAGCTCCGCGATCGCCTTCAACGCCTCGTGCACCGAGTTCCTGCAGCTCGTCAAGGACGTGCACGCCGAGCTGGCCGGCCACCTGCACCTCGTGTCGGACTACCGCGTGTACGGGCGCAGCACCTACGGCGCCGAGAAGGACGTCGAGATCACGCGCGAAAAGGTCAAGGTCATCTCGGAGCAGCTGCAGGCGCTCTCGCGCTTCCTAGAGGACCACTACGTGGCCGACGATGCGCCGCCGGCCGCCACGGCACCACAGTAACGCCAAGAATCCACGCGGCGCTTGCATGCTTGGCTCCGTGCTGGCTGGCTGGCTCGCTGGCTCGCTGCCTGCTCATTGCCTGGTGATGGGCGCCGTGTCCTCGGGGCTAACCTCAAAGGCGCGGAACTGCTGGAAGTGGCGGCGCAGCTTGCTCCGCAGGCGGCGCTCCGCGTCGTCCCCCAGATCCGCGAGGCCGTCGTCGCTATCAGCCTCGTATAGCAGCTCGGCGTCGTCTTCGTCCGTTGTCCCAGCGCTCGCATAGGTTTGCAGTTGCAGCTGCACACAACACATGCACATGGAGACGGTGAGTCCTCTACGCGCATTGTGGACGCTTGTGGAGCCGCCCACCTCGTCGACATAGTCGCGCGCGGCCGCCTCCAGGTCGAAAACGATGGCGCGGAGCACCGGGTCCACGTCCTCGGTCGTCGTGGGCGGCGGCGCCTCGAGCGGCTTGAACCACCCATCGCGGTATAACTGCAGTCGAAGCCGTCGCTGGTGCGCGGCGTCGGGCAGGAGGAGGTCGGCAAAGGTGCCCGCGTCGTTATTGGCGTCCCGAAGGGAGGCGTTCTCGCTCAAGATTGCGGCAGCCGTGATCGAGAAGAGCTCGCCGAGGTGTGGAGCTGCCAGCTAGAATCCAAGCTAGCATGAGCTGCAGGGAGCTCCAGCATGAGAGCGACGCAGGCCTCCCCTTACCTTCGGAGCGGCCGTGAAGACGCGGTGGATGGCGACGGCGGCAGCGTGCCACTTGAGCGACTGCGGCCGCTCGACAACCAGCGCGAACGCGAGCGGGGTCAAGACACGGCAGTCTTCGACCTGATGAAAGCGCCCAATCAATCAGCCTCGCAAAGCAAATGCTGACTGCGTCAAAACCCACATCGGGGCTCACCAGAATGGCCAGAACACTGTCAGTGGCGTCTATCAGGGCTCCGACGGCGTGGGCCGTGCGTACAAACAGCGATCGGAGGTGCGTGAACACCTCGTACTCCTTGGTGTGGGCGATGGACGCCAGGCGTTCGTCCATTCTACGTCGTCGACATCAAGAGCGGACTATTAGCTGGTGAACACAAGCCCAGGGAGACATGACAGCGGGAGTCAACGTGCCCATCGTGGCTCTTGGCCGCTTTGCCCAGCATAGAGGTCAGCGACTGGCAAACCGTGGCCTGTCGAGTAGGAAGAGGTGGCGTTAGAGCCGGTATGCGCTCGTGACCAACCAACAGGAGAGAGTCTAGCTCCGAACAGCACCTGCAATCGAGGAACGGCCAGGGCCACGCGCAGGAGCTCCACTGCCTCGTGCTGCAGCTCAATGTCCTCGTCATTGAGCAACTGGATGGCGATAGGAACCAGGTCGTCCTCTTTCATGGCGCGGTAGCTGCTGTCATAGTTGAAGTTGCTTGGCGTCACGAGGTCTCGCAGGATCTGCACTCGCCACGGCAAGGTTAATAATGCCCCCGAGGCTATCACTCGTTCGCCATGTACACATCGTATAGGACGCCAAGTCGATGCTCACGCACCTGCGCGCCAAACAAGCGCAAGCGCGCACTTGGGGCTCTCAGGAGGAACTCGATGGCCTCGTGGGTGGAGCCGATGCTGTTCGGGTTGCCCACGAACTGCTCGACCAGGAGCTCCCTACTCAACACCTCCAGCTCGGCGAACTCTTTCGCACAAGCCGGCTGCGCGAGGGCCAGCGAGAGTGGTCCCTGGACAACGACGAGCTCCCCGCCGAGTCGGCTGATTTCTTCTTTGCTCTGCCGGTCGCGCCGAGATGCCAGGAGCAAGATCTGGAGGAGCGCCTCGCGAGCAGCGACCGACACCTTGCCGCTCGGTTGGTCCCCGACTGCGGAGATCATTCTCAGAAGCACGGCCAAGCCGTCCGCGTGCTGGAACTCGCAGTAGTACGCGTGCCAGTTGGCGGCCGAGAAGAAGACCAGCAGGCTCGCCGCTTGCTCGGAGAGCGCGAAGAAGCGGGTGCTGCCCTTGGCCTGGCAGCACTTGTGCATCCACGCCAGCACCCGAGGGATGAGCAGCGCAATGTCGGGCCCGAACTCGGTCTCGAGGAGCAAGCCGCAGTCGATCTCGCCCTGGCAGCGCTGCCGAAAGCCCTCGAGCAGCTTCCGCCGCTTGGAGGACGACGCTGAGGAGCGATACCATTAGGTAGAACCAATAGACAGTGAAGACGCCAGGCTGAGCCACGAGTGCCGCCGTACGATAACGTTCGGTTACCTTCATCCCACTCGCGCAGCAACGCGCTCATGCTCAGTCGTTCCTAGGCGCTTCGCTTGCCTGCACGCTACGAGGTGATGCCCGCGAAGAACAACGCTATCAATAGCAGGACTCACCGTCCCAGTAGCCGTGCAGTGCCAGCTCCAGCGTGTTACCGACACGTCAACCTGCGTCCTCCTTGACGAGACTTCTCCAGTAGCTGTGGCTGTGCTCTACTTGCGCGGGATGTATACGCCACCTGCGCGCGAGACCCACGTCTCGGACTCGGGCCGATAGAAGGGGTCTGCTTGGCGCGGCGGGCTCGGGCTGCGCTCGTCAAAGGCGCTATGGGTCCACTTGCGCTCGGTTGAGGCCGAGGATCGCCGGCGCCGGTGCAAGCCTGAGCTCTTTCTTCCTCGGCTTCGACTGCGGCTCGGAGACCGCGATCGCGAGCGCCTTCGGCTCCTACTAAGCCGCCCGGACGAGCGTCGACGGGACCAGGAGCTGCTCCTGCTCCTGCTTCTCCTCCGGCGGCTGCGGCTCCGGGTCCTGCCGCGGCTACTACTGCGGCGTGAGCGTTTACGGTGGCCATGCGAGCTGTACCGCGCCTCGTCGAGCTGTTGGATCGATCAACAACCGCATCGTCAGCAGGTTGTAGCCATACAATCACAAGGTCAAAGGGCCAGAGTTGCTGTGTGTACCTGGGGTCGATACGGGTCCGACGGCGGGGGCGTCCCCACAAGGCGCCCACGCGGGCTGGGCGAGCGCGAGCCTCGTCCGCGCCGCTCCGTCTTACTCTTCTTGCGCTCACTCCTGTCGGCCGTCACCTCGACGTCGCGCCCGAACTCGTCCTTGACGAACACCGGAGCCTTGCTCTTCCCGTGCTTCTTCGTCTTCTCCTTCTTCTTCGTCTTCTCCTTCTTGTGATTTTTCGTCTTGCTGCGGTCCTCGTCTAGCAGCGCTTCCATAGAGAAAGAGTCGGGGCCTTTGGGCTGGGCTGTAGCCGCATCCTTTCCGCTCGATGCCGGCTCCTGCTCGATGACTTGGCCGCTAATACACACAGCAAGCAGCCACGGCGGCAGCAGCAGCCATAAAGACGGGTATACAGTAAGCTCTGATGCATTCTGGGCTGCATAATAGCGGGTCCAGGACGAGGAGGAGTGCGTCGCTCACCGCCAGTTGCGGATTCCGCTCATGGTCGACCGCAGGGTGGAGCTGGTTGTAGGAAAGGAAGCTTCCAAGTACCGTATTCCTCAATTGAAAATTGCTGAAACGAGTACAGTGAACAATGAAAGTGTACATACTTGTACGCAACGTACCTACCGTAACCAAAGGATCGCCTCCATGTGCGTTTCGTACCTACTCCAGCACCCACAGTCCATCACCCACCACAAACCTGCAGCTTTCCCCCAAGAAACCCAACGCCCAGACAAAAGACGCGCGACCCAAGGAAAGCAAAGCTACCGAGCACTGACGGCCCCGAGCTCTCTCTCCCTGCCCGCCCTTAGCTCCCAGCCAGCCCCTCCCTCCCTCCCACCTCCCCTCTCCTCTCTTCTCAGCCCTTGAGCGGCAGCGCCAGCGACGTGAGGACCCGCCCGACGATGAGCTCCATGGCCGGCAACGACGACGACTTCGTGACCAAGACGGCCAAGCACCGCAAGAAGGCGAGCGGCAGCGACCACGCGCCCAAGAAGCCGCCCTCGGGGACCTCGGGGGCCGCAGGGGACGGCAGCGGCAGCGCCGAGGGCATCTCGCTGCGCCCGCGCACCATGTTCGCGATGAAAGGCCGCGGACGCACCGAGTCGGAGGGCGCGGCCTACCGCCCGCAGTGGTCCAAGGACGGCGAGGGCTTTGTATCGGCCGCCAAGGACGCCAAGGACGCCGACGCGTCCGCGCGACGCAAGAGCAAAGGTGCGTGTCTTCAAACTGTCGTTCTAGCCGTCGGGTCGGCCGAATGGTTGGCGCTGACGATGGCGATGACGCGCCGATAGTGCTGCGGTACTCGAGGGAGGAGCTGCTGGCGCTGCACGCCCCCACGGCCAGCGCGCCCGCGTTCCCGGAAGACACGCCCGTGGCGTCCGAGCACTCGCTGCCGCCGGTCGGCACGCTCCCGTTCGACTATGACGAGATCTACAAGCAGTGGTCGCTCAACCGCAACCGCGGGCGAGGACGCGGGCGCGGCGCCGCCTTGGCCACAGGAGAGGGCCGACAGACGCGCGGACCGCACGACCGCTCGCGCAGTGAGGGAAAGTGGGGGGACGACCCCGAGTGGGACAGCAAGCACGGCAAGGTGCGCCACACGGCGAGCAGCCCGGATCAAGAAGATCACGTGTTCGAGACTCATGTTGCTGTTGTTTGTATGCGATGTGCCGCAGAGAGACGATGGACACCAGCACGAGGGCGACGACCGATGGGAGCGTGGCGCCAAGCCGAGCGAGAACTCGCGAGGCGGCGGGGATATTTGGGACGACGTCGGCGCACTAGGCGCCGACAGCAATGAACTGGTGCGTCTATTCATTGGGCTGGTGGCGTATTGAGCGTGGCTGATGAGGAAGCTGCGGTACTGGCGACCATGATATGACGCGCAGGACTTGTCGACGATGGCCGAGGCCGCAGAGAAGTTCCGGCGAGAGATGGATGCGATGCGTGAGCAGCTGATGGGCCCTTCAGCGACGCCGGTACGAATCTAAACTCGCGTGTTGCGGCATTCATTGACATCGCCACTCGCTAATGCGGCTGTCGTTGTGTCTCTTTACCCACTGCAGGCTGTTCCTCCGGACGACCTGGACGCGTTCGACAAGAAACTCGAGGACGCGGCGGCGGCGGGTCAGTTCGAGGATAGCGACGAAGAAGTGCAGTGGGATGATCCAGTGGTTAGCGATGAGAGCGCAGCTCCGTTGGGAGACCCCAACCTGGGTGCTTCCCTGCAGCACGCGCCCGCGTCTAGTCACCAAGACGGAGGAGGAGGGGGAGGGATCTTCGAGGCGCTCGAGCCAGCGCATCCCCCGACCGCTTCTGCGAGTGCGTTCGGACTGGAGAGTGAGCCGTCGTTCTCGCTCGGCGGGCTGCAGCAGGAGGCGCGCCTTCCCGCGCTGAACCCGGTGCCGTTTGAAGTCAAGGACGAGTGGTACTACCTGGACCCTCAGGGCGTGCAGCAGGGTCCGTTCAAGACAGCTGAGATGCGGGAATGGTTTGAGGCTGGGTACTTCAAGCCGCACCTGCCCATCCGGTTCGGCCATAACGGCGTGTTCACGCCGCTCGCCAACCACTTTGTGCACGGCCAGATGCCGTTTGTCGGTCCTCCGCCGGCCGGACCGAGTGAGCACGAGCGTCTGTTGGAGTTCCAGCGCGAGCAGCAGCGCCAGCAGCAATTGCAACAGCAACAGCAACAGCAACAGCAGCAGCAGCAGCAGCAGTTGCTGCAGATGCAGCGCCAGCAACAGGAGCAGCAGCGACTGCTGCAGATCAACCACGAAGAGAAGATCCGCATGGAGATGCAGCGCTTGGAGATCGCGCGTCAGCAGCAGTCGCACATCTACCAGCAGCAGCAGATGCTCCACCTTCAGCAGCAGCAACAGCAGCAGCAGCAACAACAGCAACAGCATATGCTGCTCCAGCAGCAAACGTCGTGGCAACGAAGCCAGCGCGAAGGCATCATGAGCGCTCTAGGGCTGTTTGGCAACTCCCAAGGTGGCGCGGGCACCTCTGAACGTGACACCTACCGACCGGACCCCATGCAACAGCTGCCGTACCCGACTGAGTTCGGGAACCAGCATGAGCTCCGATCAAGTGGCGCTGGCGCGGCCTCTCCTCACCAAGACACCGGTGCGTTCCTGGAGGCCAGCGCCAGCTGGCAAGGACTCGTCGGCGCGTCCAGAGCGAGCCTTGGCGATGCGGCGACGGGCGTCGCGACCGAGCTGAGACCATCCGTCAACGAGACCCAAGCGCCGCCACTCGACATTGGCGCATGGGGAAAGCCGTCGGTGACGAGCGACTCGTCCTTCTCCCTACGTGAGGCAGAGCAGGAGGAGACGCGACGGACCGCAGAGGCTTCGAGGGTGCAGGCAGATGCTGCTGCGAGGGTGCAAGCAGAAGCTGCGAGAGCGCAAGCAGAAGCTGCGAGAGCGCAGGCAGAAGCCTCCGCACGCGAGGAGCTGAACGCGTCCCGATCGTCGCAGGCGAAGGAGGCACAGCGCTCCCCTCAAGCTGCCGCCAAGGTAGCGTCGACGCCAAAGAAGACCAAGGAGGACAAGCCAACTGGCGCCAAGAAGAACCAGCAGCCGCTGAAGACGGAGAACGCGTGGGCGAGCAAGAAGCCGTCGACCTCAATGGCGCAAGCCGCCACGCCTGCCGCACCCAAGAAGTCGCTCAAGGAGATCCAGGAGGAAGAACAACGCGAGCTGCGGAGTCGGATGGACGAGTCGTCGGCGCAGAACGCCAACCTAGCGCAGATGGGCGCGCAGCTCAAGATGATGCTCGGCGTCCAGGCTGCCACAGGTGTCCCCACTGCAGCTGCGGCGGCGGCGGCTGCCCCCGCGCCACGCACCGCCTCCCCTGCTCCTACCAACGCGTGGGGCGCTCCTGCAGTCGCGGCGACCCCGTCATCCGCCAAGAAATCGATGCGCGACATCCTGGCAGAGGAGGAGCGCTTGGCCATGGAGCGCGCCAGGCAGAGCGAGTCGGCGCCCGCGAGCTCCCACTGGGTGAACGTCGTGGCGGGTAACTCGGTGGCGGCGGCCGCGATCCCCAAGCCCGTCGCTCGCTCGCTCGGACCCGTGCCCGTCTCGGTGATGAAGAGCCGCCAGCAGCCGCGCGCGACGCCGGCGAACGGGAGCGATAAGGCGGCAGCGGCGCCCCCCGCGCGTGTGGAGACGGACGCGTCGTTCTGGAACTTTGGAGCGGCGCAGAGCTCGACCGGCGGCAGCGGCAGCGCCTCTGTCGCTAGCGCTCCCGCCTCGTCTTCAGGCACGAACGCGTTCGGGTCGAGTAGCGTGCCGCCTGACTTCATGGCGTGGGCGACCAAGCAGCTGCAGGCCATCGACCGCAGCGCCAACGTGACGCTGCTCGAGTACTGCGCGTCGGTGGAGGACCCGGGCGAGGTGCGCGAGTACCTGGCGGCGTACCTAGGCTCGACGCCGCGCGTGTCGGCGTTCGCGACCGAGTTCATCCAGCGCAAAAAGAAGACGGGCAGCCACAAGAAGTCCCCGACCAGCTCGGGCAGCCCCGGAGACGCGGACGCGGCCGGCAAGAAGACCCGGCGCCGTGGCAAGAAGGGCGAGCAGTAGGTAGGTCCCCACCTTCCGTCCGTCACACGGCAAGACGACACAAAAAACTTGCCTTTAGGCTCGAGCTGGACGACAGGGGGAGAAGAAGACACACTCACTCACACTCACACACGTGCGATGCTTGGTGTGCTCCTGCGCGCGGTGATTGCATGAGGGATAGATAGGCGATCCACGTCCACGGCCATTCGTTGGCTCGCCAGCATGGACGCGGCGACGACGAGAACCGAGCCAAACAAAGTGAAATTACGCGCGTGCGACCCGCCCACCGCCAGGAAACGCACGCGTCCGGCCGACCCCCGCGCTCTGCGCGTCCTTGGCGAAGAAGCGCTGGTTGTACGAGCACGTGGTCGAGTCAACGGCGTCGCATCTCCTCCTCCTCCTCCTCATCTTCCTCCAACTCCTCCCAGTCGATGCGCTTGTTGTTTATCTGCCGTACTTCTGGAACTCCCACTCGCGGTTGTCCAGCGGGCACACCTGCCGCGTCTTGAGCCAACGCGAGATGCAGTGGAAGTGGAACGCGTGGTCTGGACAACAGGAGCACACACAAAGGTCAGCGCTTGTCCCCACTCCATGCGCAAACGTTTCACCCCTAGCGTCCGCCCCATCGACGTACTGCAGACGCCCCAGGCCACGGTGCACTCCTCGCTCGTGGCCGACGCCTGGTTGGCCTGGCACTCGATGCACAGGTCCATGATGTGGTTGCGGCAGATGGCGCAGTTGTCCACCACAATGTCTGGGATCCGCAGCAGCAACAGAGCCACACGGCAGGCGTAAGATCTCCCTCGTTCGTGACTTCTTCTCCCCCAGTCCACCAATTCGGATTCGAAAAGGCCCGCACGCACCCCACGACCAAAGAGCCACGGCGTTCCACTTCTTGATCTCGAAGCGGTTGGCGTCCCCCGCGGCAGCCGCGGGCGCAATCGCGGCCGCCGGCGTCGCGCTCTTCATCTCCTCGTCCATTCCGACCGCTTGCTTTGTTGCCAGTTGCCGACTGCCAGGCTTTGGCTACCTGGTATAATACCTCGCTCAACAGAGAACAACCCAGCCGCCGTCGGGTAAAACCGGTGAAAAACCCACAAATGTTGTTGCACACTATACATGAATGTGTACTAATATACGTGTACGAGAGCAATTATACAAGCTGACATATACTCCTTGACATCACCCAGACCTGGGGTCTAGGAGCCATCACTTCGGTCCCATCCATTTTCAAAACATATAATGTTTTCGAGCTATAATAGCCAAAAGTGAAAACAGCTAAATCAGTAGAATCCTTGTTTAGCACCTACGCAATATTTATTTGTACAGGTGAAAGACATTTGGGATATCGATCTTTGCTAAAAATACGGAGTAATTTTCTAATTTCCTTCGAAAATACGTCAAAGTATACGCGGACTTATCTGATCACCTTACCCATACTTATACCAACGTGCTAAAACGTGCTCTTTATATAGTTGGGTCACAAAAACTAGGTATTTTGGGTAAAAAGAAAGATCCTGCAGCCAAAGCCGCCGTCGGGGAAACCCGGAGAAAAATCCAAACGAAGAATATTGTGTCCAACCAAGGTTTTTCAAGATCCCGGTACTACACCGGTAAACACTTGTTCAGAATCTTGGTGTGTACACACCAAAACGCTCGCGTAGCAGCACCATGAAGAGACGACACCGCTATGCTGTATTAACACTGCGTTTAGGAGCTGTACGTGCTTCTGCTTCTTCTGTCACCAAGATGTCACTCAGTCCGACGCGGCCGGGGCCACCGCCGCAGCGCAGCTCCAATACATAGCGCTCAGGTCCAGATGGAGAGCATGCCCATGGCGCAGTAGCCGGCTACGAGCGCGGCGCACTTTGGCACAAGGTGGCGCGGGTCCTGCAGCTCCTGCGGGATGATCTCCATGATGGCCACGTACAGGAAGGTGCCGCCCGCGAGCGCCGAGCAGACGCCGCTGGCTGGCGTCTCGTGGGTGGCGTCCACCAGCAAACTGCCGAGCAGGATGCCCAGGGGCGTCATGAGCGAAAAGGCGCCGATGGACGCCGCCACCTGCCGCGGAGTCGCCTCGTGATGCAGGAACTCGAGCGTCAGCGCGAACGCCGCGAGCAACTTGTGCGCGAGGATGGCGAAGAGGATGTCCCACGCGTCGTGGTTGGCCGCGCCGATGCCCATGCCTTCCATGATGGAGTGGAACGACAGCGCCACGAACACCACGAGCGCCAGGATCGGGTTCGTCTTGATCATGCCGTGGAAGTGCGGGTGCTGGTGCGCGGTGGGCGAGTGCACGACCGCGGCCGGACCCTTGTTGCCGGTCCCGTACGACCCCTCGAGCCCGCTCTCGAGCCGGCGCTGCTCGCCGTCCACGTCGAACGCGTACACGCGGCCGTTCTTGGAGGTGTCCGGGCTTTTCTGGGCGTGTTTGCCCGAGGGCGCGCTAAGTGAGCCCAGAACCACCTCGTCTGCACTCTCAGGGTCAGCGAGAGCTGGCGAGGCGGTCGACTGTAGGTGCACGTGCTCGCCGTGGGCAGCCGTGTCCAGGGACCGGTGCAGCTCGTGCGCAAACACCTCGACGAGCATGATGAGCACGAAGCCGCAGCCGTAGAAAAAGTTGGCCCACTGGAAGCAGCCGCCGTCCTTGGTGGCGATGCAGGCCCACTCCTGCAGCGCGTCGTTGTCCTGCGCGTCCGGCAGCAGGTGCAGGCACGAGCCGGCGAGGAAGATGCCGGCCGCCAGCATGTTGAGCACGCTGTTGACGCCCTTGCTGATGTGGCGGCCGCCCAGGAACGGCAGCGCGCCGCCGACGATCGCCAGCGCCCAGATGAGCACCGCCGAGAAGAACTTGAAGCGCGCCACCGAGTCCATGCTTGCCGCGGTTGTGGAAGCTTGCGTGAGGAAGCGGGAGACGTACCGGCAGCCGCGCGAAATGGAGAATGCTGCCAGCGACCTGAGCGTTGGCCATAGCAAAGAAGACGGCTACTGTAGCTGTACTTGCTCGGAGTATGCCGATCGCCTCGTCCCAAGTTGGAGCTGCTCGCGGCTTGTCCGACGGCGGTCGCATTTTGTTCGGATAAAAGTGTCTCGTTCGAATGACCTGATTGACTTTTTGTAGATGTATCATGTCGCATGTTTAGTCACTTTTACCCGGACGTGACTCTTCACGGAGACGAGAGCGTGGGCGAAAAAGATGGGAGCCGGAGGTACGAATGCGTGCCGACGGCGGCGGATCTCTGTCCGTCGACGCCCGCTCTGTGTTGTACTGCTCGGATTAATCACGGCCGGATGACCTGAAACTGCACCTGCTACGCGCTACATGCGCAGCGCTCCGACGTCAGCAAAGTACGTGTCGCGTCAGCACTGTTGTTCTTCTCCGTGCCGGCTTGCTGCTACTGTATGCATCTCGCTAATGGAATGGCGCGGATCTATGATGAAGGCGACGCCACAGACCGACCGCAGGGCACGAGGACGGTCAAAGTAGCGGTGCTGGGCGCACACGGAGTCGGCAAGACGGTTCTCTTCCGTCAGTTCCTCGGCGCCGTGCCGCCCGCGGAGTACGAGCCGTCGACCGCCGGTAAGTTGCGCTCGTACAACGGGGCGGCGCACTGTAAACTGTATAGCTCCCGTGTGTTAATGAGCCGCCAGTCAACATTGGGGCCAAGCTTGTGCAGCTCGACGGGTTTCCTCGCGCACTTGTCGAGGTGCGGCCCTTGTACGGAGTGCATCTTGCAATCATCCACTCGACTGATCGATACAGTACTACACGAACGTATGGAGCAGCTATGGGACGTCCCGCACGCGCTCTACGCCGGGCGCAACATGCTCGCGGAGTACATGAGCGGCGCGCAGGCCCTCTTGCTCGTGTACAGCCTCGCCGACCCCATCTCTTGGCGCGTGCTGCCCGCGTATGTGGACGAAGTCAGACGGCTCGGCTTTGACGTCTGCTCGCTCTCAGTGGTCGTCGTCGGTAACAAGAGCGACGCAGAGCTGCGAGGCGCGGACGAAGGCGTTCGAGAGGAGGCGCGGGCGTGGGCGCGGCAGATGGGGCTCGCGTACGTGCACGTGTCGGCGCTGACGGACGCAGCAGCGCTGCTCGGCCTCGTTAAGGCTAGGATAGTATCACTCGCTCCGCCCGTGCGCCTCCCAACAGGCTACATCTAGGTTAGAATACGGGCTGGACCGTAAAGTGAGCAGGTTCGAGTTCCAAAACTCCCGAGCTCACGCTTTCGTGGGTACACAACGAACTGGTCGGCCTGCGTTTGGAGATACGCTGGCCCTGGAGGCGTTCACGTCACGATCCCAATACGTCTTGCATCCACTGGTTTGACAGTTGGGCAACACGTTTTCAAGGGCTCTTCAAGATGGTACTTGAGCGGGAGCCCACGGTACTTGCAAAATACAAAATATTGCATAAAACGTTGATATCAGATTTGACAGATTTCACTTTTTTGCATCGGATACGGCAGGATTCGACCGTAAAACCCAAAAATCAAAAACTTGTGCTTGAGTACAAAATGTTCTTGCATATTTTATACGGAGTAATGTGTGAGATTTTATTCGTTGGAACCTTATAACCTAGCCTTTATAATAAATACAAACGTGTTTATCAGATTCGCCAATTTTCAATTTTGTTGGCATCGGATACGACAGGATTCAAGGATGGACGGTCACAGGAGATGGACGGTCACAGGAGACCTCTTTTCGCAGCTACGGTCGGTCACTCCACAAGAGCCCTCCTCCACGACCGACCGCCTCTTCCGCCCCTGCAGCATGTCGGACGCGGCGCCGCCGAGCCTGGAGCTCAAGCAGCTCGGACGCGACAGCAAGAGCCTCAAGCACAAGCACAAGGGCAAGCGACAGCAGCCCACGGGTGCGGGCCGGGCCGACGGCTCGGGCAGCGGCGGCAACGACGCACCCTCGCCCATGATGCTCAAGCGCTCGCCGGCCCACCACCACGCGCACGGCAAGCGCGGCGCCTCAGCGGGCGCCAAGCCTAGCCGAGAGGACGCGCTGCGCGAGCTCCTGGCCGGAAAGATCGCCGAGATCGAGGTCGGCGGCGACGAGAACCTCGAGGCGCCCATCGACCTGTCCGGTGCGTCTGTCTCGGCCTCCTCGGGTCGCATGCAATGGACCGTGTGGACGTTTCCTGACGGTGTGTATCGTACCCGACAGGCGTCTACCAGGACGATTCCGTCCCGGCCAAGGCGCTGGAGCTGGCGGACGTGGTCGCCAAGGACGAGGCGCGGCCGGCCGAGGACAAGGTGTCGGCGCTGGCGGCCGGGCTCCGGCTGGCGGTGCGTCGTACCGAGGGTTACGCTCCGAGGGAGTGATGGTTACATCCCCATATTAGGCTGTCGCCTGACGAGGTGGCGTGCGCACGGACAGAGCGAGCAGCTGGGGCTGATGCAGAAGAAGATCGGCGAGATGAACGCCAAGTGCGTCCTGCTCAAGCAGCGCAAGACCAACGGTGCGTGGCTCGCCCAGGCGTAACCCCCAGTGGCGCTCATACATCGTCCTAGTAACCGGGCGTTGGCACTGCTGGGGACAGTGAGCGCGGAGCTGATCAAGACGAACGCGTCCAAGGCCAAGCTCGAGCAGCTGTGCCGCGAGCTCCAGAAGCAGAACAAGCTCATCGTGGTCGGTCCAGCCTCGTCCTTGTGGATCCCTCTAGTGACGCGTAGAAGGCGTCGACTAACGGTCGATAATGCCGCTGTTATGCCTGCTAAAGAGCGAGAGCCGACGCATCGCGGACGAGGAGGATCAGAAACGGTGAGCGCTCTCTGTTGCAGCGTCAATGACGCTACAGTGAAGCCCACTCGGTCGTCCGGCGCTACTGTAGATCACTGACAACAAGCTAACCCACGATCTCTCGCTCTGCAGCCGCGATCTCTCGGCCCAGTTCCAGAAGACGATCGAGGAAGTGAGCACCAAGATGGACCAGCAAGGCAAGGATTACGTGGCGTCCCTCAAGGAGAACGAAAAGTACGCGCGCTGTCAGCCTGCGTCGTGCACGTGACGGTCTTCGTGCTAACGTGACGGCCCAATACGCGCGCCAGCCTCCAGCAGAAGCTCAAGTCGTTCTTGGAGCAGTACGCCGCCCGCGAGGAGCATTTCCAGCGGCAACTCGAGGCGAAGGACCTGACGGTGCAGCTCACGGAGACCAAGCTGGAGCACCAAGTCGCGTTGACGGCGCGCGAGTCCGAGAAGGTCAAGCTGACGCTAGAGAAGGCCAAGGAGTTCTCGGACCGCGAAGCGCAGCTGCAGGTGCGACTGGCACGCACTCACCGTCCCCAGCCTTTGAAGCCTACGTGTGACGTGGACTCACACTCTATGACGAGCAGGCGCAGCTCAACTCGTACTCTGAAAAGTTCGACATGGTGCAGGAGACGCTGACCAAGAGCAACCAAATGTTCACGACGTTCCGCGCGGAGATGGACAAGGTGCGGCGTGCGTGGCGGACAGCGCGCTTTGCCTTTGGCGCTCGGGCTCTAACGCTCCACTCGACTGCGCTGTCGGTGGCTGGTGGGGACGATTGACAGATGGCCAAGATGACCAAGAAGCTCGAGAAGGAGAACGCGGCGCTGCGCAAGAAGTGCGCCGAGTACGACCGCGGCGCCATCGCGACGCTCCAGGAGAAGGTGGCGGCCGCCGAGGACTCGCAGCGGCTGCAGGAGAAGATCAAGAAGCTCGAGAGCCTGTGCCGCCACCTGCAGGGCGAGCTCAAGAGCAAGGCGGCGACGGCCGCGCCCACCGAGTCGGCCTGATCGCGGCAGCGACGGCATGGCTGGCGCTCCTTTCTCACGCTCTCTTTCTTTCCCAACGCGCCAGCTCGAGCCCCTTCCCCCCAGCCGCGCGCGTGCCGAGCGGCTATAGTTGCCCGGATAAGCGCGTCGTCCGTCCAAATATAGTGGCGCTGGCCCCTGTCACGAGTGTTTGGTGCCGCGGGTGAGTGGGACTGCTGCGGACGCGGACGGTGCTGACCTGCGCTCCCCACTTCCAGGCTGGCCAGCCAAGCATGGCGAGCAACAACAACCACAGCGACCGCCGCCTCCGAGCCAAGAAGCAGGTCGGCGGCGTCGACGCGCCCGTGACGTACGCGTTCGACGAGCGCGTGTTCGGCGCGCAGGCGACGCCCGCGGCCAAGGCGGCGGCCAAGGCGGAGGTGGTCGCGTCGCTGCGCTCGCGCGTGCTGAGCTCCGAGCCGCCCGCGTGGGACGCGTCCACGTCCAACGCGGACGACATGCAGCTCGCGGGCAAGTGCTACAAGCGCACCAACGTGCACGCCGAGCGCAACCGCGCGCACATGTTCGTGTACAACTTCCGCGCCGAGAAGCTGCCCACGAAGAACCCGACGCTGCGGCCCGCGACCAACCGGTTCAACACGGGCATCCTCGAGGTCGCGCTGCGGGACGAGTACCCCGGCGACACCTTTGGTGACGAGCGCATGATGAGGGTACGCACATATACTACCAGACGATGCGCCTTGGTCCACCTACTGAAGTCTTGTAGCCATGGGAGTGACGGCGAGCGCCTCGGGCGTGTGACGTGTGACATGTGACATGTGTCGTGTGACGTGTGATGGACGGAGCCTGCAGGGCATCGCCAAGCGCACCGAGGAGCTGCCCAACCACCCGGACCTGCGCGATGCTACGCCCTGGAACGCGTCCGTCGAGCTCACGCCCTCCGTCCGCGCCCAGCACGTCCGTCCGCCCAGCTATCTATCTGTTATAACCACCCGCCCTCGCCTCTACGCCGCTGGTCCTCACGCCCGTGCCGTTCGTTGGCTCGCCAGTTCGCGCGCGTGGAGGCCGAGCGGCGCAGCAACAGCTCCAAGTGGACGCAGCGCGTGGCCAAGGCGGCCGCGTACCGCTCGCCCGAGCAGCTCGCCAAGGACGCGGAGCAGCGCGTGCGCCAGGAGAAGGAGGCGACCGCCGCCCAGCGCGCGGCCGACGCCCGAGCCGCGGAGCTCGCGGCCTCGCGGTTCCTCCCGGTCGCGCGACGCCGCGTCCATGCGCCAGAAGAGCCCTAGCGCCTCATCGCCCGACCCGACGATAGCCCCTCGCTTAATATAGCGTCGCAGCGATTGGTCAGTCGCGCCCCGAGCCGCCGGGTCGTATCGCCCTCTCCCCCCTTCACCCGCCCCCTCCAGGGCGTGGACCAGACCTCCAAGCGCCAAGACCCTCAAGAACACACTGACCGCGCCGACATGTCGACGCCGAGCCCGCCCGAGTCGCTCGTCGCGTACAGCGAGCCGATCTTCACGGGCGAGACGCTCGACCCGGCGCGCAAGGCGGCGGCGGTGCCAGCGGCCGACTCGCGCCCGGACGGCGCGCCCGCACGCGTGGAAGACATCCTGAACGCCATGCTGCCACCCCAGTAGGTCCCCCCTCTCTCTGACCCGAGGCGCTCATGAGTCATTAACCACGCGTGGCTTGTATATCCGCGACCGGGGCAGGATGTGGGAGGAGCCGGCGTCGGGCTTCTGGCTGCGCTACGCGTCCCCGGCGCCGTCCACGCGGCTGGACGTGCTCAAGCTGCAGGAGGCGCTCGAGGCGCGGCTGCTGGCGCGGCAGGCGCGCGAGAGCGGCCTCTGCCCCGTGCGCGAGGACCTGTACGCGCAGTGCCTGGACGAGCTCGTCCGGCAGGTGGCGCTCGACAGCCCCGAGCGCGGCCTGCTGCTGCTGCGCGTGCGCGACGAGCTGCGGCTGACCACGGACGCGTACAAGACGCTCTACGGCGCCAGCCTGGCCTTCGGTGTGCGCAAGCAGCTGCAGGCCGAGCAGGGCATGGGCGAGCTCGAGGCGCAGGCCGAGCGCCTGCGCGCGCGCAAGGCCGAGAGCGAGGCCGCGCTCGCCGCGCTCGCCAACAAGCTCGAGCTCGTCGAGAAGCGCGCGGCCGAGCGCAAGGCGCTGCAGGACAAGCGCTTCAAGGACGAGCTCGACTTTCTCAAGTACCAGGGACAGCATCTCGACGCCTTCCTCAAGTCGGCCGGCGCCCCAAAGTAGCAAGGCGCCGCCCGTCCTCACCCATTACCACTAGGTAATAGGCTCACCTACACACAAGGTCGCTTGTCCCCCCCCCCGTACCGCACCTCGTGCTCGACTTAGTGCTCCTCGTCCTCTTGTCGACCGCCGTCGTCCTCGTCCTCGTCCGGACCGCCGGACGCCTTGCCGACGGCCGCGGCCGCCACCGCCTCGAGCAGCAGCGCGTGCGCGGCCAACACGAACTTGCGCTGCTCGCGCGCCACCTGCCGGCGCACGCCCTCGCGCTGCACCTGCGGCAGCAAGAAGGACGCGACCAGCTCGCGCACCACGGCCTCGTCGCTGTCGAGCTCCTGCTCGAGCGCCGCCACGAGCCGCTCGACGCCGCCCTCGCGCCGCACCGCCAGCTCGCGCAGCGCCTGCGCGTGCGCCTCGCGCGCCACGACGTCCGCGAGCACGTCGGCCGCCAGGTCCGCGCCCGTCTCGAGGTGCACGCGGCTGAGCGTGCGGAAGACCTCGTCCTCGCGCTCGCGCGCGAGCTCCTCGGCCTGCCGCCGGCCGCCCTCCTCCACCTCTCGCGCGCGCCGCTCGTCCACGGCCCGACCCACGAGCGCGCGCGCCCGCTCCACCTCCCGCGCCCGCGCCAGCGCCTTGGCCAGCGCGTCCAGCAGCTCCGAGACCACTTCGCCCTCGGCGCGCCGCCGCGTCGCGTCGGCCACGCGCCGCTCCGTGTCCGCGCCGCTGCTGGAGCTGGCCGGAGGACCGTCGGCGTCGGGGGGCAGCGAGGCGCGCCGAGTGGCCGCGTCGCTGGCGCGTAGCTCGGCCAGCAGCTCGGCGCGGCGCGCACGGCCGTCGAACATCATGTTCTGCACGGCGCGGCCGCGCACGAGCTTCTGCAGCAGCCGCGCGGCCTCGGCCACGTCCTCGTCCTCGTCCGCGCCCTGCGGCTGTCGCCGCGCCGCCAGCGCGTAGTCGGGCGTCGGCGGCCGCACGATCGCGCCCTGCTGCTGCGGGTTGTGGCCGTGGCGGAGCGGAGACGCCGCCACTGTCGGGGCCGCGGCGTCCTCCTCGGCCTGCCGCTCCTCCTCGCTCCGGAGCAGCGCCTCCATCTTGAGCAGGTGCGCCTCGACGGCGGCCTGCTTGCGCTCCTTGGACGTGCGCGGCGGCTGCTTGTCGGGGGGCTTGAGCGCCGCGGGCGCCAGCATCCGCGCGGGCACGGCCGCCGCCAGCTCGTGCAGCGCGTCCAGCTCCCGGAACGCGCGCGTCTCGAGCCCGGCCTCGCGCACGCTGCTGCTATTGGCCGTGCTGCCCGTGATGCCCGTCTTGCCGTCGCGCGTCGCCGGCGCGTACACTCTCGAGGAAAAGTCGGCGTACTCGGCAATAATGTCGCGCTTGCCGCTGCTGCCCTGCGGCCCCACGCGCTGCTGCTGCTGCTGCTGCTGCCGCTTGGCCGTGAGCTTGCGCAGCGCCGAGACGCGCTGCTGCTGGATGTGCTCGCGCGCGTTCTCGAGCTCGTGCACGAGCAACTGGCGACGCGCGTCGACGCGCTGCTCGGCCAGGAAGGCGTGCTCCTGGTCGCGCGCCGCCAGCGCCTGGCGCAGCAGCGCGACTCGCTGCGCGTGCAGCGCGTCGATCTCGGCCTCGCGGTAGGCCCACTCGCGCGTCTCCTGCGCCTCGAGCATGCGCTTGCGCAGTAAGAAGCTCGCCTCGTCCGTCATGGGCGGCAGCGCGGCCTCGAACGCGCGCTTCTTGCGCCGCCGCTCGACCAGCTCGACCTCGACCAGGCCCACCGGCAGCTGCCCCGCGCGGTAGTCGAGGTGCGCGAGCGTCGCGAGCTCCGGCGTGGGCGCTGCACCCCCCTTGACCGTGTAGTCGGGCGTGTACGGGTCTGTCTGCGCCTCCGAGTCGCGGAAGACGGTCTGGACGCCCACGGACCGCGTCCCGGCGCCGAGATCCCCGGACGCATCGCGCGGTAGCTGCCGGCGGCCGCCCTGACCGCCATGGTGGAGACTCTGCTGCTGCTGGTGATTCTGCTGCTGGTGGCTGTTGTTGCTGCTCGGAGGCGCCAGCAGCACCTCGGGCCGCTCGGCCTGCAGGTGCGGCAACACGGGCCGCTTGAAGAACTTGGCGCGCTCCGGACCGCTCACGCGGTCGTACCCGAGCGTCGGGTTGCCCGCGGTGGACGCCGGGCCGCTGCTCGTGCTCGCAGGCTTGGACGCCGCGCGGAAGACGCCGCGGCGGAACGCTCCGCCAGACGTCGACACCGAGTACACAGGGTCTGCGCCAATAGATAGCACTCGACGTGAGAGATATACAGACAGACAGAGACAAGAGACTGAAAGAGAGAGTGAGGGGAGGGGCATGCACGGACCGTAGACGGGGTCCAGCGCCCGTGAGGGCGGCACGTAGCGCGACATGCGGACGGCGGCCGAGTCTGGATGGGAGAGCCCGCTAGTGTCCTGACAGGCTCAAGCTGGGCGATGCTGGGCGTTTGGAGCGCAGTCCGCAGCCCGCAGTCCGTTTCGAGCCCGCGCGTCGCGGCGAGGGCTTTCCTGCCTGCCATTGTTAGTGCGCGCGGCGGAAATACAGCGAGACGGCAGGCGGGGGCGTAAAAATAGCGGCGCGAGTGCGGCTGCAGCATCCTCCAACCCCGTATTACCGCTTCCTCTCGCTTTCGTTCGTTGGCTGCCTCGTGAGCTTCACCGCCGTCCCGTCAACTGTCAGTCGCCTCGAGCCCTTTCACTCTGCCTCTCTCTTACCTGGCGGAACGCTCGATCGCCGCGGCCAGGTCCATCGCGAGCTGCTTGGAGTGCGTCACGCAGTCGGCGAGGCCGATGCCGTACAGGCTGTTGCCGCCCAGCGAGAGGCCCGGCGCCTGGCGCGCGGCCCGCTCCACGCGCGCGAGCGTCTCCTCGAAGCCCACGTGGTACTGCGGGATGGCGTTGCGCATGGTCAGCACGCGCGTGAACGCAGGCGCGCTCTTGACGCCGATGTGGCGCCGCAGGGCGTCCAGCGCGAGTCCGCGCAGCTCGCTCTCGGACCGCGACAGGATGTCGGGGAAGTGCGCGCCGCCCGCCATGACCGTCAGCCGCGTCTGGTGCTCGTCCTCGGGGCTCCCGGCCGCGGCGTTCTGCACGGGGAACGTGTTCGAGTCGAACACGACGCCTAGCACGCGCTCGCGCTCGCTCGTCGGCACGAGGTACCCAAAGCCGTCCGTGTCGTGCGCGCGCTCGTGGAAGCCGACGTGGACCATGGCCATGTCGACGAACTGGATCTCGTCCAGCGCGTCTGCCAGGCCGGGCAGCGCGCCGCGCACCGCCGGCGACAGGTAGCAGGCCGGGAGGGTCGACACGACGTGGCTGGCCGCCAGCTGCTCGCGCCTGCCCGTCTGCGCGTCCTCGGTCGTCACCACGAACGCCGGCGAGGCGTCCGGGCCGCGCGTCACGTCGATCTTGGTCGCTCTCGTGCTCGTTTGGAGCTCGGACGAGGCGTCGTCCTGCAGGAAGGCGCGAGTGCAGGGTCAACAAACGGTCAGTGGACAGTTCCCCCAATGAGTCGAGCCAGCACTGTAGCAGCAGCCAGACGGGACCTGGATCTGCCTCGCCATGGCGTCAATGAGCGTCGACATGCCGTCGCGGAAGCTGACGCTGACGGCCGCCTCGTGGCGACGCACAAAGTCCGACTTGGGCGACCCGTCCAGGAGCGAGTCGCTCGTGGGCCCGCCGCCGAGCAGCATGCCGCGCACGACCGAGCCGTGGCGCTGCTCCAGGTCCACAAGCATACGGAAGCACGCGCGCATCGACAGGCGGCGGATGTCTCCGCCGAAGATGCCGGACGCCATCGGGTCCAGCAGCCGCTCGGCGACCACGGGGCTGAAGCGCCTCGCCGTGAAGTCGTAGATGGACTCGTCCTCGCCCTACACAATCAAACAAACCGCCCGCCAGCTCCGTCGTCAGGACCTTTGCGACCGTATGTACACTAGTCCGAGACGAGAGACAACGCACCGATCCTTTGGCGGCGAAGAGCTCGTGGACGCCGGCCTTGAGAACTTGTCCGGCCAGCGGCCAGCGCAGCGCCTCCAGGACGCTCCCTGGCAGTTTCTACCACCGGCAGACAGCCGACCGGTCACTATTGCAGCACCCATGCATGAATGGCGCCGGCACGCGTCGGAGACCCGACAGGCGGGGAACACCACACGCCCCCTACCCACCTCGACCTTTCCGTTGCGCAGGATGTAGCGCGCGTGCGCGGCCGGGTCGACGGCCGCCATCTCCTGCTGGAGCCCGAGCTGCTCGACGAGGCGCAGCATCTCGGCGCCGTTGCGCGACGGGCGGAAGCCGCGCGGACCCTCCTCGAACAAGAAGCCCTCCTGCTTGGCCGTGCGCACCCAGCCGCCGGCGCTCGGGCCCGCGTCCAGCACGCGGATGCGCGTCGCGGCGCTGGCCGGGTCCGTGAGCGGCTGCGTCTGCTGCTGCAGCGCCTGCCGCAGGAAGAACGCCAGGCTCAAGCCCGAGATGCCTCCGCCGAGCACCACGACCTCGCGCATGGCCTGCGCCGGCACGGGCGCCATCGAAGCACGGGAAAGGGGAGCAGCGGTGGCGATCGAGGTGGCGATCGCGGTCGGTGGTAGAAATGCGACCAGCGAGCGACTTGTGTCAAGCTTGGTCCAGTTGCGAACCTATGGAATACAAACCTAGATGCGAACCTAAGTGCGAACCTAAATGTGTGCGAGACCACTTCAACTTGGACGTGCCCATCATCATCATCATCATCATCATTATCTCCGCCGACGAGCTGAGGCAGCAGCAGCAGCAGCAGCAGCAGCAGCTCAGAGGGAGCTCAGGCCGAGTCTAGGTTCAGCTTGGACTTGAAGAGGTCGACCATCTTGCCGCCCGAGCTGCCACTACCGCCGCCGCCAGCCGCCTTGGCGCGCGCGGCGTCTCGCTGGCGGTGCTCGAGGTCCTGCAGGCGCCGCTCGAGCTGCTCGTACGTGCCCTTCTTGGCGCCGCGCAGCCGCTTCTGCAGCGTGACGGCCGTGGCGATCATGGGCAGGAGGAAGAGGCAGAGGAAGAAGACGCAGAGCGAGATGGCGAGCGTCGTGCCCAGGATGTCGTTGCACAGCGCGTCGTAGACCGAGTTGTACGAAATGTTGACCCAGCCGCAGCTCTCCGAGCAGCGCAGCGCCTCGACGGACTGCAGCACGGCGCGCACGTCGCTGCCGCTCGCCAGCAGCGGGTCCAGCGTCGCCGACCTTAGAGCCTTGAGGTTGGCCACGTACGTCTCGGCGAACTCGCGGATCGACACGTCGTGGGCCCAGCCGGACGAAAAGGACTTGCCCGTGTCGCCCAGCAGGTCCTCGCGCATGTCGTCCAGCATGGCCGAGACCTTGCTGAACGCCAGCACGTAGTAGTACGAGTTGGCGAACGCCGACTTGCACGTGGCGATTGCGCTCGCGCTGCTCGTAGACGCCGCCGAGTCGCACGTCGCGTTCATGAAGCAGAGGGGGACGTCGTCCGCTGTCAGGTTCGTCGACGCGCAGCCGTACTCGGACGGCGGCTTGGCGTACGCCTCCCACGGCGTCAGCATGGTCTCCTGCGTCAGCGCGGGCGTCGGCTGCACAGCCACCGCCTTGAGCGCCACGGCGACCTTGGACACGAGCGTGCGCGAGAGCGTCGCGTCGAAGCTAAAGTCGGCCAGGTCAAAGCTCGAGACGGCCTCGCCGTACTGCGTGATGAGCGCGGCGAGTGCGGCCGCGTCGACGGCCTTGAGCGCGTCATAGTGGTCGTCGAGCGCGCACGAGAAGGCGAGCGCGTCGTCCAGGCCGAGCGGCGAGAGGATGCTCGAGTCGTTGAAGCACGCGTTCATCATGGCGCCGACCTGGTGGGGCACGAACGGCGACATGTCCGTGTGCAGCAGGTTCATGTACTTGCAGCTGTCGAACCAGACGGCGCCGACGGCCAGCAGTGACGCCGACAGCACGAAGCCGAGGATGCAGACGAGCACGTTGAGCAGCCAGCTGACGTGCAGCAGGTGCACGAACACGGTGTTCTTGGAGCAGACGCCCTTGAAGATGGCGAAGATGCCCAGCACGGACGAGAGCATGCCGAACAGGAAGACCGACAGCACGAGCGCCTTGCGCGAGAACGAGTACTCGTTGAACGTCGTCTTGATCACGTCGACCACGTCCCGCGAGCTCTCCGTCATGTTGCCGATCTCCGACAGGTCGAGCAGCGCGGCGCGCAGCTTGGTCGACACGGCCGCGCTGCGGTTCACGAACGCGTCCTGCAGCGTGAGCACGACGTCGTTGGTCGCGTTCGTCGTGTTGCTCGCGGCGAGCGCGCTGCTGTTCCAAAAGACGCCCAGCGGCGCCCCGCACACGGACGAGGGGCAGCTGATGCACGCGAAGCTGCTCTTGTCGCACGTTTTGTTCGGGAAGGGCCCCTGCGCGCTGTAGATGGCCGCGTAGTCGGCCAGCATGCGCTGCAGCTTGGCGCCGTCCGCCGCGACCCAGGTGAGGTCCGCCGTCGACGAGTTGACGGCCGCCGTGGCGTTCCCGAGCTGCGCCACCGCGCTCTGCAGCGGCGCCTTGAGGTTGTCCACGAAGATGTCGACGTTCTCGAGCGTCGTGTTGAGCGAGTAGAGCACGCCGTTGACGCCCTCGGTGATGTTGGTGTTCTGCGCCGCCGTCACGACCATGCAGATGAACACGGCGACCGAGCACACGGAGAAGGTAATGCTCGGCACGAGGATGTCGCAACGGCCGTAGCCCTTGTCGCGCGGGTTGCGGCCGCCGCACTGGTTGAACAGGCACCGACCGATGACGAACAGCACGGCCGTGATGGCCGTGAGCACCCCGAAGACGATGCCCGGCGCCACGAACGGCGCGAGGCTCTTGGGGTACCCGTTCTCCATCCACGTCGTGGCCGCCGAGGCGTTCGCGCTCGAGAAGATCTCGCGGCGCGTCGACGCGTTGGCGACCGGGTCGTCCCACTTGCAGTTGCCCTCGCGCTCGCACAGGCCCTTGCTGCTGCAGGCGCCGTCGCCTGTCATGACGATGCACTGGCCGTCGAGGCCGCGCGCCGCGAAGGGGCTCGAGGCGTTCACGCACCGCTCCATCTCCTCGTCCGCGGACGACATGACGCACAAGTACGTCGTGAAGTGCGCGAGCGACTGCCGGTACCAGGCCGCCGACTTCTTGCGCATGCCGCCCATGGCCGCGTTGCCCGCCAGGCCGCTCAGCTTGAGCGCGTTGATGCGCGCCGCGTTGTACGTGGCCTCAATATCCGTCTCGTCAATGTTGATCTCCGAGTATCCCATGCCCGACAGCGGGATGTAGTCCCGGTTGTAGACGGTGCGAGCCGCGCACGTGGCTTGCCATGTGGCTTCCGCGGTCGCAGAACACGTCCCAGACGTCGTGGTGGCGGTCGTTTTCGTTGTCGTAGTCGCATCAGCAGCGGCAGTGGCGTCTGCAGCGTCTGCGTGATGCAGCCCTGCAATGGCGCAGGTGGCGGCCAGTGCCAGCGCAAGACGATAACGAGCTCGGGCCATGGCCGTCCCTCTGCGTCCTCTGGATCTCGTGATCTGGGGCCCCTCGGTCGCTCAATGAGGCGCCCACTCCGACCTCGCAGTCCGCCCTAATTCACCCCGCGCGCCGTTCCCGAAATAGCGACGAAGCCCAAGCGCTTGGAGAGCTCGCCAACCGACCGCCCGGTCGTTTCGCGTGCCTTTCCGCTCTCCAGGGAGCGCTCAGCCAGCCGGAAACTGCCCGCGCCGCGCATCCATGGCGAGAATAGCAGCAGCGCCGATAGCAATCATCGACTTCAACTTGGAGCTGCCCACTGATGAGTAACTGCTTTCGTATCAATACCGGTTTCTCGCGAGTCGAATCTTGGAACCGGTTTTTCACCGGTTTCTTTCGTTTACTCTTGAAGGATCTATGTGGTAAGAGTGACGGTCACTGAACATGAAGAACGGGGCAATAAGCACACCAGATCGCAGTGAGAAAGGCGGCGTGGGGATGATGAAGCCGGCGGCCGACCAGCGCTCGGCGCGTGGGCTGCGCGAGTGGCCGGCGCCCGACGCCTCGCGCATACCCGAAAGAGGGCGCGCGCTTCTCTCTCGCGCGTTCTCGGAAGGCGGAGCGGACGACGCCGTCAGCGAATCGGCGGGGTTCGGGGCGCTCTCCAGCAGGTCGCACGCGGACGTCCGTGGCGACGCGTACGCGGCCGTGCCGCCTGCGCCGGTGACTGCTCCGCTTAGCGGTGAGCGCGAGGAAGATGAGGTTGCTGACGCGCAGGAGGATATCCCCACGCTGTCGATGGTGGACCGGCTGCAGAAGCGCGGGCGCGTCGAGAGCGTCAACTACGACCACCAGCACCACGTGAGCCGCGCGCGGGGCGCCACGAACAACCTGGGCTTCCGCGGCTTCCGCGCCATGGCCAACCACGGCCGGCTGTACCCGCTCGAGCGCGTGATCCGCAAGTACGGGCTGCACGAGCGCGCGAGCTCGTCTCCCGACCTCGTGGCGGAGGTGCGTTCGGCTGCAACTTGCTGTTTGGTCTCTTCGTTGCTGCGGCGCTGTTGCTGGCATACAGAGTAGCCCCGTGACTGACGTGCTATTTATCGTGTGATGACAGGTCGACGACCCGGAGATCATGAACATCTTCCCAGACATTCGCCCGCGGGATCTGCGTGTCGCCGAGGTCAAGTCCTGGCAGTGCGCCTGGATGGAGCGCGAGTTCCCCGTGCCAGAGCCGGATTCCCTGATGGAAGAAAGCGTTGCGCGGCGTCTGAGAGCAAGTAGAGAAAAGGCGCAGCGTGCAGAAAAGTTTTCAGCGACGCGCGCGTCGACCACGGAGTCGAAGCCAGCCGCGCCATCATTCCGAGCCAATACAACGGGCAGCAGTCTGCGTACCCCGCCGCCTTCAGCACGCACAAGGAGTGACGGCACGGAGGAAGATGTCGACGCTGCCATCGCCAACACGATGAAGGAGCTGTCGTACGAAGCGAAGGACTCGCACCCGGTCGCGCTGTACAGCAGCGACAATCTGTTCACGCCTCGAACCGAAGCTACCACCCCGCGTGATGCGCCATTGATATCGCCGCCGCCCGCGCCATCAATGAAGTCGGTTGGAAGTGCGAGGCGACCGCAGCTGCGCTTAAAGCTGGAAGACATGCCCACGCCGCATCAGGCGGAGAAGCGGGCGCAAAGGGCGGCGCACCGACTAATTGCGAAGCGGGAGGCCATTGAGATCGCTGCAGCTGCGGCATCCGCAAGTGGAACGGAGACTCTGAAAAGCGGGCCGAGTGCTGCGCAGGTTGCGCACATGAAGCTGGGCTTTGAATCATACAACAGCTCGGATGGCGAGTCAGACGCGCAGTCCCCGACCGGTAAGAGTTTACGAAGCCGCGCTTGGAAAGGGACTCTGCTAATGATGTGGCGTGTTCTATAGATGCTGGCCGTCACAGCGGGGGCAGCGCTTATTCTCCGAACCATGGCATGTTCACGACCAAGAATGTTGCCGTGTCGGAGGCCGGGATCTCGTCGCCCGATGCGGCGTGCCTGCACTTGCAAGAGAACCTGGAACGCGTCAAGGAGATTGGTCGCGGTGCATCTGGTGTGGTTTATAAGGCCATTCACATCCCGACACTCAAAGTGGTCGCGGTAAAGGTACGGACGCTCTCTTGTTGTGCCGCTCTGTCTCGTCTACATGAAGTGACTGTGCATCGTGCTGGTGAACTCTTCTTCGTGCAACCACAGGATGTCCCCGTGTATGGGAGGGGACAACGGCGTCAAATGGTTCGAGAACTTCACGCACTGTACTCGAACTTGGTCCCAATGTCGGACAGTGAAAGTCCCCAAGCGGTTGATGGCGCGCGCAAGACCAAGCCCAAAGCAACGTACGTCATCTCTGTCATGCACTACGCTTCGTTCGGAGAGGCGCGATTTCATAGTGGTGTCCTCCTGGATTTGCATTGATGCCGCAGGCCCAGCCCGTACATTGTTTCCTTCTACGACGCGTTTGTGGATCGAGGGAAGAGCTGCATGTGCCTGGTGATGGAGTACATGAGCACAGGGTCCCTCCAGGACATCGTTCTACACGGTGGCTGCCAGAACGAGAAGATCCTTGCCCGGCTCGCAACTGGCATTCTTCGAGGCCTGGCGCATATCCATCGGAAGCACATGGTGCATCGAGACATCAAGCCGCACAACCTGCTGACCAACCGCCAAGGCGAAGTGAAGATCTCGGACTTTGGGCTGGCGCGCACTCTGAACGACAATTCGAGCACGACCAAGACGTTCGTTGGGACACTGCTGTATATGGCTCCTGAACGCATCGGCGGCGGGGACTACTCGTATCCAGGTACCGAATGGAAATCGATCGTGCTTGGTCACCTCGCCCTAACATTGACACTAACGCTACCATTGGCTGTTGTTGCCGCCTCGCAACTGGACTGGAAGCCGACATTTGGTCATGCGGTCTGGCTCTGCTGTCTGTCGCGCTTGGGCGCTACCCGCTCCCCACGCAAGACGGATTCTTCGGCTTGGTGGACTCGGTAAGCTCCCTCCTTTGTCAAAGGTTGCTTGGGAGGTTCGAGGTGAAGGAGGCTAACTGCCTAGAGTTGATGCAGGTCGCCAACGAGGAGTGTCTGAAGCTCCCTGCCGACCAATACTCCTCTGAATGTCGCTCTTTTGTCGAATCGGTAAACATCGCGGCCTTCCGCGGTTCATGCGATGCGCAAGACCGAGTTGGCTGGTGACTTACTCGCCTGCACGTGCGGTGACTCTCCAGTGCCTACTCATCAATCCTGACGAGCGTCCGACTGCGGAGGAGCTGCTTCGCCACGACTTCTTGCAAAAGTACTCACACGAAGAAACGCTGCACGAGGTACGAAATACTTGTACATAATGACCACGGCGCACGTTACGCTGCCGCCTGCTACCGCTGCGACTGACCTCAATGCGCTCTGCATACGACTCAGTGGCTACGATTCATCGAGGAAAAGCAGTTGAGTGACGACCGAGAAGCAGAGTTGGACGCGTTCGCGGATGCCGCGTACCGCCACTTATACGAGCGCTGCGCCAAGTTTTCGTACCAGCCACAGGTATGCTTCGTCCTTGCTGGTCCTAGCGAAAGCTCGTCGATTATCCCTCCCCACTGACGTGTCTTTTGGTCGTTGCTGGTGCTCGCTGCAACCCCACAGTCGGACTTTGGCGTGTCCTTTATGTCGCAAGCGACACCGACGTATTCCAGGAGAATGATCTCGATCGAGCCGATTCAGATGAGGTGCGTTGCCAACGCCCTTTGCTCCATAATGCGACTGAAGGAGGGACGCTAATGCCGTGTCCGTGTGCTTGCTTGTGTGTCTGCGCAGCCTGCAGCTGGGTCTCGCAAACGCGATGGGGCTTCCTGTGCACGCCGTGTACGAGAAGTTCGAGGAGGTGCGCGGTCGAGAACCCCTCGATCCCCATTCCGACCCGATGCCGAAACTAACACGCTGCTGTGCCGCTTGCGTTCGAGCAGAAGCGGGGGTTCTACAGCGACAAACTGCTGGAAGAGTACTGCTACTCGCCGCAGAGCTGGACGGCCTCCCCCGGCATCAACCGCCGACAGCAGTTGTTTGGCACGGCACATGAGAGTCCGGTGGGCAAACCGTCCAGCGGCGAGCGCGGCTCCTTCTGGCGCAAGCTGCACGACAGCATGGCGCGCCTCGGCAGCCGACGGAAGAAGCGCGACATGACGCAGGAGCGCTGAAGCGCGCTCGTTGGACTCGAAGGACGAGGGTCGGATGGGCTTGCCATCTCGCGACTACCGCCATAGGCGACCGGTACTTATGCGCAGGCAGCGAGGTATAATAAGCACGCCGGGAGGATGCGCCAAGCTCGTGACGCCCCATCTCACGCGTGGAGGGATTGCGCCGAAACAGCAGCGCCGTGCGTTGAAGTAACTTGAAGATCCGGGGGCGAAAAGAAGATCGGCATCAGAATACGCGCGGAGTGGCGTTTCTTGCAGCGTGAGTGAACTGGTTGCGTCCGACTCTTTGCCGCTGGCGCATGACCCCTCTTCCCCCTCCACCAAAGATAGTGTCACGGTGCTCTGAGGCTTCTGAGGGTCCACGAGCGACGTCCCCAGCCGGGAAATGTCCAGTCCACGAATAGCAGAGCGAACGAGGCGTTAGCACACGGGCGAGGCGGCTGAGCTGGTCATGGAAGTTGCCCAGTGCAGCTTCTGGCACCGAGCCAAGAGGTGCCTTGCCATCAGACTCGGGCTCTCTCCAGCAGCTCGGAAGCCCCTTGCAATATGGTAGAGGCGGTGGAGTCCACGCCCAGCGACTTGGACTGCCAATTACTAGAAAGCAAGTCCAAGCACGAGCTCTCCATCCAATCGATCGAAGAGGACGGAGGCGATGGCGGCGACATCAACGAGCTCATGCTGCAAGCGATCAAGCCGCCGGATCACACGGACATGACGTTTCCAGGTAAGCGGGTCCGTCAGCGTGTGCACCACGCAAATAAAAACGCTCTCGGACTTACCGTCGATGGGTTGAGCAGGTATCATCCGCGAGCTCAAGCTCAACACACGGCGCAAGCGCGCGTTCAAAATGCTCATCAAGCGCGGACGCATGAATGTGTGGACGCTGCACTTCCGCCCTGCGTTCGAAGCGGCCTTCTGCGCGTACTCTGCGGCGCATGCGACTCGAAGGATCCGCGCCGTCATGGCTCTGGGCGCGGTGGCTGTGACGCTGAAAGCCATGGTCGAGTTTGTCGCTCTGAAGCCGCTCGTCCCGCACAGCCCTGGTCATCAGGTACGATGATCCCGGTTGGTAGATGGGTTTGACAGGCCCATATCTCCAATACTGATCCCCACCGTCTTCGTGTCGACGCTCCTTAGGTCATGCTTGCGCTCTACGTTGGCGTCGCGCTCCCGGCAGTTCTCGCCGCCTTCGCCTGCACGTTTGTCCGCCGTCTCGACCCGTTCTATGAGTGGTACAGCTCCATCCCGTTCGTGCTTGTCACCGCGGCAATGACGACGCAGAAGCTCGTTCACGGCTCGCGAGGACCCGTGTTCGCGCTTTTCGTCGTGATCGTGCCCGTCTTCGGCATCTCGAGGTTCCGGTTCACCACCAGCGTCACTATCGTGCTCGTGATGCTGATCGGCCACCTCACGTGCCTCTGGGCGTTCCAGTCTGCCGAGTCGTGGACGGACATCCTGTTCCAAGGGTACAGCTACCTTGGCGCGGTCGTCGTCGCCGGCATCTGCCACTACCGCGAAGAGGTGCTGCGCAGACGCAACTTTGTCTTGACGCTGCCATTCTGCCACGACAAGTTCGACGCGCGGCAAATCCTTCGCGACCTCCACGACCCGCGTACGCGCAAGCAGGTCCTCATGGATCGCTGGACGCTCAAGTTCAAAAACCCGTTCGTGGAGGCCGCCTTCTACAACAGTTGGTACCTGGTCGACTCGTTCCCGTTCGAGCATCCAAACTGTGGCAAGCTGCACTTCCGAGTGTACCGCACTGTGCGCTTCGCAGTCATCGCGGCCATCTCGTCACAACTCTCGCTGGCTGCCCAAGACTGGGAGTATCTGCGGCCGAGGTCGACTGCGAGTGGACTCGCCAGCAAGACGAACGTGTACACGGTTGCCACAGCCTTGCGCTTCGGACTCGTCATCCCCGCGTTCCTTGCAATCCCGCTGTGCATGGTGGCCTACGGACGGCAGTTCTACCGCCGGTGGAGAGAGCGTGCGGCGTCAGTCACACGGGGAGGCATCCTGCCTCCTTCTTGCATAAGCGAGCAATGGTCGTTCATTGACGACGCCTCGTCACCTGGCTCGCGTTTCCAGCCGCTGGTGACGCCAATCTCGTCGAATGCAGATGACGACATGCTTGCAGATGAAGACGAAGCTTCAGCAACGGCACCCCTGATGAATATCGCGTACGTGCGTTTGGTCCAGGGGATATCGACCAGCATCCTCTTCGTGTATGCTTCGTGCTCGGGGCTCATCTTGGTGCTGGCGGACAATCGTGCGAGCGCAAACAATGCGTCTGCAGCGCCCTGCTACTTCCTCGGGTTCCTGAACGCGATCCTCTTCCTGCACCGGTCGGCATTCCGCGTTCGGTTCGCCTACGCGACGGTCGGCAGCGTGTCAGCTACGATGATGACGCTGGTTATCGCGTATGCTAAGTGCAGCGCGAGGTTCTACACATACGCAGCCTACGCTATCGCTACGAACCTTCTGGCCATGATGGTAAGTCACGAAGAAGAGTCGTTGCGCCGAGTCTTCTTCACGCGGATGACCCTGCGCTCAGAGGAGTTCCGTGTGCGGCACGAAGCGATATCCACCATCGAACCTGTACTCAAGCGATTCATTCGGAGATGGCGAGAAAACCGCGTGCCAACCGAGACAGCATCTCCGCGTGCCCGGGAGATCACATCCAAGATACCGACAGTGAATCAGTTTTACCAAGCGGGAAAGACCATGGCCATTGCCGAAGCTGGGAGAGCGAGCTTCGCGCTCATCGTCGAGTTCGCATCATGATCGCTATCAAGCTGCACGTCAGGAACCGACCTCCGTGTCCACGTAAGTGATATGTGACAGACTTACACCTCGAAATGCCTTGCTGTCCCTTGCAGAGCATTTATCCGGTGGATTGGAGCATCTCGTCGTCTTTTGGCCGAATGTTCGCGACAAGTTGGCAAGGCGTCGCAAACAATTCGAGCCCCTTCGCGTGATAGAAGGCGCTCGATCGAGCAAACTCGCTGATGACTTTCTGTTTCGGCAATGATTCATCAGTTAGACGGGTAGTCAGCAGTCCACTGCGAGCAATGACACCACTCATTCTGCAAGCTACGCACCTCCATCTTGACAAGGCGGTAGTTCTCGAATTGCTGAAAGTGATAGTCGATCAGCCCGTTGACGTTCTCGACGCGGCGCTTCTGGTCGGATAGCATCCGTAGCTTCTTCTCCTTCTCTTTCGCCGAGCTAAACCTCTGTTGGTACGTGGAAACACAATCAACACGCACGCGCCGTTATAACAGCTCAGCAAAAAGAGACTGCGCGCTCACTTGACAACCCAGGTAGTACCCGCATCTCGTCGTACTCCTTCTGAAGCTTCGCCTCGATCTTGAGCGCCTTCTCACGGTCCTCAAGCAGCCGCTTTGTAGCCAAGACACACACGCGTTACTAGGCTTACGACTGCTGGTGTGAGTATCTCTCGCCACGCCCCCGCACCTTGATCGGGACGACGCCCCAGTCCTGGATCTCGGAAATGTTATGCAAAATCTCCGCTTCGGGTCGCTGAAGCATCACCTCGTGGGTGTCGCTCGCCAGCGCCTGTCCGCTTTCCGCGAGCGCCGCGAAGCACGCGGCGAGCGCGCGGCTGTCCTCCTGCGCGGCCACGTCCTGCATGCCCTTGCCGAAGCTCACCAGGAACGCCTCCTGCTCCTCTCTCGCGCGCAGCATCTTGGCCGTCATCTCCTCCAGCGCGCGCCCGCTTCGCTCCATGAACTGCACGCGCGCCTGCAAGCTGCGGCCCCGCTCGTCCATTCTCGCCGTCGTCTCTTCTCGCCGGGGGCCGATCTCTTCTGCTCAATATGAATGGCGATGCTCTCGAGAAAGTGCAAAGCTGGAAGGAGTGATGGTCAGTTCAACCTTGTAATCGGATCCAGTACTTGATTCCTCCGCCAAAGTTCGATTTCCCACCCCGTCGTTTCAAATATGAAATTAATTTTATTCACACGCAAAAACAACAGGCGCCAGCGCGAACAAGAGGCGATCGAGTCGCGGCGAGGAGCTCCCGAGCGACCGACGCACAGGTGCGCGCTTCTTACTGGTATTCGACGGCGCCAAGACACCGCGGGGCGTGTCGTAGCCGACGAGAGATAGAACAAGAGCGATCAAGGAAGAGGGAAGACAGGCAGGTTGAGGAGGCACCGACGCGAGTCGGCGACACAAAGCGGGCGCCATGCGGATCATGATCAAGGGCGGCGTGTGGAAGAACACGGAGGATGAAATCCTCAAGGCGGCCGTGATGAAGTACGGCATGAACCAGTGGGCGCGCGTGGCGTCGCTGCTGTCGCGCAAGAGCGCCAAGCAGTGCAAGGCGCGCTGGTACGAGTGGCTGGACCCGTCCATCAAGAAGACGGAGTGGAGCCGCGAGGAGGAGGAGAAGCTGCTGCACCTGGCCAAGCTCATGCCCTCGCAGTGGCGCACCATCGCGCCCATCGTCGGGCGCACGGCCGCGCAGTGCATGGAGCACTACGAGCGCCTGCTGGACGCCGCGCAGCAGAAGGAGGGCGTCGAGGTCGGCGACGACCCGCGGCGCCTGCGGCCGGGCGAGATCGACCCCAACCCGGAGAACAAGCCGGCTCGGCCGGACCCCGTCGACATGGACGAGGACGAGAAGGAGATGCTGTCGGAGGCGCGCGCGCGCCTCGCGAACACCAAGGGCAAGAAGGCCAAGCGCAAGGCGCGCGAGAAGCAGCTCGAGGAGGCGCGCCGCCTGGCCGCGCTGCAGAAGCGCCGCGAGCTCAAGGCGGCGGGCATCACGTCGTCGCGTGTGCACCTCAAGAAGCGCAAGTTTATCGACTACGCGCACGAGATCCCGTTCCAGAAGGAGGCGCCCGCGGGGTTTTACGACGTGACGGAGGAGAAGCGCCAGTCGAGCAAGACGCTCGACCCGTCCCGCGCGATCCTGAACCTCGACAAGCTGGAAGGAAAGCGGCGCGACGACATGGAGAAGAAGGAGCGCAAGCAGGACGCCAAGCGCCAGAAGTCGCTCATGAAGTCGAACCTGCCGCAGCTGATCGCCGCCGTCAACGAGAAGAACGACCCGATCCACGCCATCAAGCGCAAGCCGCTCGAGCTGCCGCCGCCCGTCGTGTCGAACGAGGAGCTCACGGACCTCGCCAAGATGGGCATGCACGCGGCCCACGCCGCGGCGCTCGCGCTCGAGGGCGCCGGGGGCGCCACGGAGACGCGCGCGCTCATGGGCGACTACACGGCGACCCCTCTCCGGACCCCGTCGACTGGCGCAGCTGGCGTGCAGTCGCGCAGTGTGCACGACACGATCAAGCAGGAGACGGCGAACCTCGCGGCGCTGAGGAACCAGTCGACGCCGCTGCTTGGCGGTGAAAACGTTGTCCTGCACGAAGGCACCGGGTACGTTGGGGCCACGCCGTCGCGGACCCCGTCCGCCGCGGAGGCGGCGCAGTCGGGGGGCGCGACGCCGCTGTCGTCCACCCGCACGCCTCTACGCGACGAGCTTGGCATCAACCCGGAGCAGCTGGAGGGCGGGGCCGAGCGGAGGAGCGCGAGGGCGGAGCGCGCGCGGGAGAAGCGGCTGGCGGAGGACTTGCGCGCTGGGTTCCGCAGCCTGCCGGCGCCGGAGAACGAGTACGAGATCAGCGTCCCGCAGAAGCTGGCAGACGACGACGCGCTGGATGCGAGCGCGTTCGTGGAGGACGCTGGCGAGCGGGACGCCCGCGAGCAGCGCATGCGCGAGCTGGAGCGCGAGCTGGAGCTCAAGCGCCGGTCGAGCGCGGTGCAGCGCGGCCTTCCTCGCCCGACGAAGGTCAAGAAGGCGCTCATCCATTGCGACGTGGACGCGGTGGCGGACGAGCTGCTGCTGATGGTCGAGTACGACATGGCCAAGCACCCGGCCGAGGACCAGGCCGCGAAGAAGAGCAGCAAGAAGCGGAAGAAGACACCGGCGGCGGCCCCGCGGCTGGACACGTTCTCGGACGAGGAGCTGCAGCGCGCGCGGCAGATGGTGCAGATGGAGGCGAGTCTGCTCGTCCCCAGCGAGAACCCGTGGGCGCTCACTCCGGCCGAGCACATTGCGAGCGCGTGGGACAAAGCGCAGACGCAGTGTCTGGCCCAGGCGGACGCCTCAAGCGCGAACGGCGACGGCATCCAGTTCAAGTTCGCGAAGACAGAGGAGGAGAGGGTGCGCGCGCTCCAGGTCGAGTTCGACGAGCTGAAGGAGGTGGAGCAGCAGCTGAGCAAGCGCGCGCAGAAGCTGAGCGACCGCGTGCGCCTCGTGACCGGCGGGCTGGTCCGACGCGCCGAGCAGGCCCGCGAGCTGCTGCGCACCCAGCTCGCGGACGTGGGGAACGCCGCGATCGAGCAGGCGTGCTTCGAAAACCTGGCGGCGCTGGAGGACGCGGCGCTCACGAAGCGCATGGCGCAGCTCGCGAACCAAGTCAACGCGCAGCAGTACACTCAAGTGCAGCTGCAGAAGACGTACGCGGCGCTCACGAAGTCGGCGTGAGGCAGGAAGGCGCAGGTACGATGGTGAGATTGATCCGTCGAGGAGCCAACCGACTCTTCACTGACACTTGTGTGCTCCTTGCAACTGTCCGGACACGTTAGGCACGTCGCCATATGCATCGCAAAGCAATATAGGAACTGCTCGCGCGGGTCACAACGACGGATAGGACTGCTCTAGGCCGTTCACTCGCCGTCATCGTCGCAGAAGAGCACCGTCTTGGCTGGTGGCGACGAGCTGCGGCCGATCCGCAGGTTGTCGCGCGAGTACTTGCGTCGCATGAGACTCACGAGCGTCTTGAGCTGCAGCAACGGACCAACCGACAGACGGACACGAGCTCCATCGTCAGCGAACAACGCTCTCGTGACCGACCGCGACCCCCCCGGAGGCAGCGCACCTCGTGCCACTTGGCCGACATGGTCGACTTGTGCGCGCTGGCGAGCCCGTCGAGCTTGGTGAGCATGACGCCCATCTCGGTGGGCGTCAGGATGTTGAGGAAGGCCTGCAGCGCCAGGTCCATGAGCGCGACCTTCTTGCACAGCAGGTCGAAGGGCGGCGGCGGCGTCTTCTTGCTCGCCTTGCTGTTTGAGCGCTTCTTCTCGACGTACTTGGCCGTCAGGTCCTCGACGATACCCGCGACGATGTCGACCACGAGTCCGCTCTGGATGGGGAACTTGAGCGGCCGCTCGGACGTCGCCTGCTCCGCCCCACGCACGACCCGAGAGCGTCAGCACCACCTATCGTAGTCTATTCGGTGTAGTATCCACCACCGCATCGCTTCCACCACCACCAACAACAACAATACGGAGCACAAGCAAGACACGTACGCCTTCGTCGTGCGTCTTGTCGATCCGGTGCTGCAGCACGTAGATGGCGAGCCCGGTGGTGAGGTGCGTGCCGCGCACCGTGCGCGGCAGGCGGCGCGCGACGGCGAGCCACCCGTCGGCCGAGCCGAAGAGCCCCTCCTTGACGCCGGCGATGCGCAGCACGATGGTCGGCGCCCACTCCTTGCGCCACTCGGTGGGCGGGAACACGTCCAGCAGCTCCTCGATGCAAATGGTCGCCAGGTCCACGATGCCCGGGTGCATGTCGGCCTCGAACTGCATGCGCAGGAAGAACATGGTGAAGCTGAAGGCGTCGTACCCGTCGAGGTGCAGCAGTCTGGAGTTGGCATGAGCGTGCGGCCAGGCAGCGTCAGTACGGAGACCCTCGTCAGTCTGCGTATTCTCACCACAAGCACGCAGCGCAAGAGATAGAGAGCGACCGAGAGACGCACTTGGTGCGCAGGCAGACGACCATGAACATGAGCACGTAGCGCATGTTGACGCTCGGGAACGGCAGCACCCTGGCCGCGCCGGCGCTCGTGGGCGTCGTCGGCGCGATCTTGCTCTTGACGCTCATGGAGCGCTTGCTGTCCTGGAAGCCGTACGCGCGGAAGGCGCTGAGGAAGTCGTACACGGACGGCCGCCACTCCATGGCGATCTGGCGCGCGTCGGCCCCAAAGAGCGAGAGGAAGTCCTCGGTCGGGTGCACGAACGCGGCCGAGGGCAGCGCCGCGCCCAGCTTTTGCTGTCGCCGCGCATGGATTGGCCACGCACGCATGCATGCAACAGTAGAGTCAGCCACACGCCTTGAGTTCGATGCACGGCCACGTAGAGGGGCGGAGGCTACCGGCGGGTGGTCGCTGCTGGACGCGAGCAGCAGGAACAGGTTGCTGAAGCAGCCGCGCACGACGTGGCCGTCGCTGTGCGTCGACACTGCGCTTTCCCCATCACCACCACCACCACCACGCACTCAATGTTAGTATACTCGCCACGCCACAATACCGACGCCACTCGGCTCTAAGCGGCGGAGAACGGATCGGGATGGCCACGCACTGGTCGTGAAGAGCCAGGAGCCGATCTTGGCGGGCAGCAGCTCGTGCCGGCCCATCAGGCAGCGCAGCAGGATGGCCTTGCTCCATAGCAGCCCGGCGATCTCGGCGCTGTCCCGCGACTGCATGACGCGGAACACGAGCCCCAGGTCGCTCCGGAGCTCCGCCTCGGTCGCCGTGTACGCGCGGTAGGGCAGCGGCTACGCCAAGTCGACACACACGCCGAGAGGCCGCAGGCGTCAATTCGTGTCCCCGCGGCGGCCCCCACAGGTCCCACCCCACGCGAGCAGCCAGACCTCCGTGATGGGCAGGAACACGTAGCCGAACTTCTCCTCGCTCACGCTCAGCTCGGCGCCCGCGAACAGCTCGCTGTCGGCCGCCAGGCTCGACATGTTGCTCTCCATGTCGAGCACGAGCCGTCCGAGCGCCGACCCGTCCGCGCCGGCGCCCGCGGCCTCGGCGTCGTCCGCGGCCGCCGCGTCGGCGCGCAGCCGCTGCAGCTTGCGCGCGTGCTGCTGCTTCTTGCGCTGCGCCTCCTGGTCGTAGTGCAGCAGCGCGTCCAGGCTCGTGAACTCGGCGAGGATAGCGCCTGGCGCCTTGTCGCGCCGCGGCGCCCGACGCGCCGCGCTGCGGCTCACGCGCGCCACCAGCTCGTCCGCGTCGCGCTCTTCCTGTGCCTCCTGCGCCTGCTCCGCCTGCTCCGCGGCCGAGTCCGCGCGCCCGCGCTTGCGCCGAGCGCTCGTCCGCTTGGGCGCCTTCTCCGGCGCCGCGTCAGGCGCAGGCGCCGCGTCCTTGGCGGCCGCGCTCCGCTGCGGACGGGCCATGGACTCTCTCGCTCGGCGGGTGGAGCTGCTCGGCGTTTGGTTTGCCGCCTTCGTTGCGCGGCATTCAAATTGCCAGAGAAACACGCTTGTTCGCGATGATTGGGCGAAATAATTGGTTCCGTTAATTTCAGCCAATCGAAGAAGAGATTAGGTGCTGTATTCTGATAAAGTAAGGTACTGTGCGATCAGGATCGACTCTCCATCGCCTTTGCGGCTTAAAGCACCTGAAGCGTACCTCGGACAAGAAAGTAGGCACATGTAATAGAACTACTTGCTTGACGCAACTGACTGGTCGGCTGCTGGCCTGGCTTGGGCTGCGCATGAGCTTTCAGGAACTCATTAGGTAGAGCTTTGGCTCAGACTCATTGCTCTTGGTGAGATCGGCACCACACCAGTGAAACACAACGATACCGTACCGTACCGTACCATGAAGGAAGTCGCCCTTTCTTTGCTTCATGCATGGCTTCGATTTTCTTCCCTCTTTTCCCGAGTATAAATTTCGTTTTCGACCACGCGGTCCATCTTTTTCGCCAATAGCAGCGCCGCGTCCGCAAATTGAAGTTTCATTTTGTTTGATGTAGAAAAAATATACGTTGGAGTAAAAAATAGTCCCATTCTTGATACACTTCGTTGTGTGTCTGTACACAACGGAAGCGCTTACTTGCGACCAGTATGCCCAGACAGGCGATCGTCTGCTCCTGCCGGCACAAATTTCGACACCACCACAAATCATTGCGCAAATAAGCGATCCGTCCGATCCGGGCGTCCATCTGCGGACCGCGGCCGACCGGCCGGCCGAGCGTATCGTATCGTATCCCGGTACAGATAGAATTCCAATCGCCGGGTCCCGCCGCGAGCCGTCCCGTCGTTTCGGGGGGAGCCATTGCGGACTGGAGGGCCGCTCGGCCAGCTGCTGTTTCTCTTCTTCCATCCGGACGCGCGGACGAACGCAGCGACTGACTGGGGACGAGCCCACGAGCGGAGGAAGAGAGGGCCCAGCAGCGGACGGGATCAGCCGCAGTCTGGATGACGCAGACGCTGCCGCCGGCCGTGCCCGCCAAGCAGCCGCCGCCGCCGCCGCTGCCCGACAGCGCCAAGCGCGATACGTTCCCGCCGTCCGTCGCCACCGCCGCCATGGAGCCCGAGCACAACTGGGGCGTCGCCTTCTCCTCGGGGGACCGCGCTCGCGCCCACGTTGAAGGTGCGTCTGGCTGGGGACACAGAGGGAGGGAGGGAGGGGGCCCCCACCTTGGCCCCATCCGTCCGTCCCAACGGGAATCAGATCCGCGCTGCCATCATTTGTCCTCACGGTGTCTCCCTCTCCATACGAATGCGCCGACAACCGCAGCCGAGGTGATCACGGCCATCGAGTACAACCGCTCGGGCGACTTCCTCGCCACGGGCAACAAAGGCGGCCGCATCACCATCCACTCGCGCCGCAGCAACCCCCTCGCGGTGCGTCCCCTCCCCTCCCCTCCCCTCCTCAACTGAACCCTCCGCCATCTGAGTCCATATGACCAAAAACCCAACCACAATGCACTCACTGTGTTTGTTGTTTGATTTTTTTCGGTGGTGCGGCCTGCTGACCCGCTCGCCATCTGATTCGCACGTCCGTCCCTAGGGCCACGAGAAGCTCTTTGCCGGCGGCGGCGGGCCCGAGTACGCGCTGTCGGCCGAGTTCCAGAGCCACACGGCCGAGTTTGACTACCTCAAGAGCCTCGAGATCGAGGAGAAGATCAACCAGATCAAGTGGTGCCGGCCCTGCAACAATGCGCAGTACCTGCTGTCGACCAACGACAAGACGGTCAAGCTCTGGAAGGTGCACGAGCGCACCGTGCGCGCCGTCACGCACTTCAGCGTGCAGGCCGTGCAGCACGCACGCGCGCAGTCGGCGCGCGTCACAGCGCAGCTGCTGCGGCTGCCGCAGAGCGCCATCCGCCGCCGCGTCGTGGCCTCCACGCCCAAGCGCGTGTACGCCAACGCGCACACGTACCACATCAACTCGATCGCGCTCAACTCGGACGGAGAGACCTTCATGTCGGCCGACGACCTGCGCGTCAACCTCTGGAGCCTCGGCGTCTCGGACCAGAGCTTCAGTACGGCACACGTCACAGTTGCTCCTCTAGACACAGGGGAGACCCATCACGCTCTTGCGGACTGACGCCGTGTGCCTCCGTGTCTGTGGACGTCTGCGGTCGCTTGCGGGCGGTTGCGGATGGGTGGATATATGCGTGGACAGACATTGTGGACATCAAGCCGCAGGACATGGCCGAGCTCACGGAGGTCATCACGGCCGCCGACTTCCACCCGTGGCACTGCAACATCATGATGTACAGCACGAGCCGCGGGGCCATCAAGCTCGGCGACATGCGCCAGGCCGCGCTCTGCGACGCCTACTCGCAAGGTAGGGCGACTGGTACGCTACGGTCGCTGTCTGGGGCCGCTCGCTGACGCCGGGACGGTGCGGTCGGTCGCCAGTGTTTGAGGAGCAGGAGGACCCGGCGACGCGCAGCTTCTTCTCGGAGATCATCGCGTCCATCTCGGACATCAAGTTCTCGCCGGACGGGCGCTACATCATCGCGCGCGACTTCCTCACGCTCAAGATCTGGGACGTCAACATGGACTCGCGCCCCGTGCAGACCATCAACGTGCGTTCCCCGCCCTTCCGACTCGCCTCGGATCGTACTCTGGCCAGTCAGTCAGTCCGTCAGTCAGTCAGTCAGATAGAGACTGACGCCCACGTGTGCTCGTGTCCGCCCTACGCGACCCCCAAACATGACGCCACGCAGATCCACGACCACCTGCGGGAGCACCTGACGGACCTGTACGAGAGCGACTGCATCTTTGACAAGTTCGAGTGCTCGGTCAGCGGCGACGGCAACAGCTTCACGACGGGCTCGTACAACGGCGAGTTCCACATCTACGACCGCTATGGGCGCTCGGACGTGCGGCTGGCGCCCAACCCGGGCCGCCGCCAGAACCGCGTGAGCTCGCTGCCCCAGCAGACGCTCGCGCAGCAGATCGCCAACCTCCCGGCCGCCGGGCAGTACGAGTCGCTCGACTTCACCAAGAAGGTGCTGCAGACGAGCTGGCACCCGACCATGAACGAGGTCGCCGTCGCCATCCGCAACAACCTGTATGTATACTCCACGTAGCCAAGGCGAGGGGCGTGCAGGACGGACGCGCCCGCAGCCACGTCCCCGCCGCGTGAGAGCCGGCCGCAGGCTTCCAAGCAGACCAAGCGCCCGCGCCTTGACCGTCCGCAGGCGGCTGCGGTTGGCTGCGTGTCTGGCCCCTGCGTCGTCGTCCCCCTCCCTCCCTCCTCCCCCCGGACTCTTCCGCGGCCGTCGAGGGCCCGCCGCTACATTGGAATAGTGCCTGAGCCGACTGCCAGTCATGCGTGCGTGTTGCTGTTTATGTGGTGCGTCGTCCCATCCCTCCCCGCCCGTCCGTCCGTCCGTTTGTCTCACGTCAGGATGGCCTTGAACTCGTCAAACTCGATCTCGCCGCTGCCGTCCACATCCAGCTTGTTGATCATCTCCTGCTCATGATTCCGATCCGATCAGATACCCGATCCGACCCCCACGCCCTCCCTCCCATCGTGAGGACAGCGACCCACGCAAGAGCGCTGCAATGCAGAACGAACGGACGAGGGAAGGGGACGACGCACCTCAATGTTGATGGTCAGGCCAAAGTCGCCCTTGATGATCTTGACGAGCGTCTCCTTGCGCACGAAGCCCGACTTGTCCGGCCGCCCACCGCACGCCACGAACGCGTCGACTGCATATTACCATCGACATCGACAGCGTACGTACGTACGTTAGTCTCTACCTCTACCTGCGCCAAAGCCAAAGCCCAAGCCC
>JAADXZ010000078.1:0-48715 GCA_023338055.1 Phytopythium mirpurense
CTTCTCGATCGTACGCTTGTCAATGCCACCGCACTTGTAGATCAAGTGGCCCGTGGTCGTCGACTTGCCGGCGTCGACGTGGCCGATCACGACGAGCGAAATGTGCACCTTTTCCTTGCCCATGGTTGCTGAACGAAAGGGACGGAGGGAGGTCACGAGACAACACACCACAGTGTCAGCAGTCTTTCCTCGGCTTTGTCGACTCTTCTCATTCTCTCCACACGTGCCACACTGGCAAAGAGCTACAGAGAGAAGGATACGAGAGATAAGAAAGAGAGAGCGCTGCCTCACCTTGTTCACCGCAGAATGGAGAATGATCGGTGAGTTTCCCTCCCCCCTTCCGAGATCCTTCGGACAGTCCAGTGGCTGGGGGAGCTCAAGATGGATGGATGGCCCAGATTGGAGAAGATAAAACCTCATGAGGTTTTTCTGTTGGGATTCCACACAGGATTAAGAATGATTGTCTTTGACAACTTCTGGAGTGAGATAAGTTCGGCTCGTGGGATGTATAACTTCTCCGAAAACTTCGTTATATAGCTATAATATATTACGGTGAGACTCTTCTTTGAGAGAAAATGTAAAGTATTCATTTATACAGGAATAATTATAAATATTTATATTTTTCATTTGCGGATTGCGTAATAGTCCATCCCGATTTCAACGATTTTGAAAGGGATTCGAAATATGTCCGCGGACACACGTAAACGTATTAGTATTCAAGCTTTTTAGGTTGAATTTTGATTGAAAAACCTCACTTTTGTCGAACAAATGGTACAGTATACACTGTATAAAGTACGAATGTCGCTTTATGTTGATTTTGTGCCTTACAGTACTGCCTACGTTTTGACAGTTGAAGTGCCCAACCAACCATGAAGCGTCGTCGCCACCCCTCAAGACCCTCCATTCCTCTAACGCCCCATCTACCGCACGATGAGTGCAAGGACGCTCCACGAGGTGCCAGTCAAGTGGGACGCCGAGCAGATCCCTTCGCAGCGCGGGCGACTGGCGGTCGTCACGGGCGCCAACTCGGGCGTCGGGTTCGTCACAGCGCTGGAGCTGGCTCGCCATGGCGCGGACGTGGTACTTGCGTGCCGCAGCGACGCCAAGGGCCAGGCGGCAGCCGAGCGCATCTCGGAAGCCATCGGGGCAGCTCCAGACCGCGGGAGCGTGCGCGCCATGCGCCTGGACGTGAGCAGCCTCGCGAGCGTCGCGCGCTTCAGCGAGGCGCTCGCCGAGCAGCACGAGCGCCTGGACCTGCTCGTGAACAACGCCGGCGTCATGGCCATCCCGTTCAAGGAGACGGCCGACGGACTCGACGAGCAGTTCGCGACCAACCACCTGGGCCACTTTGTGCTCACGAGCCGGCTGCTGCCGCTGCTGCGGCGGAGCACGAGCGCGCGCGTCGTCAACGTGAGCAGCCTCGTGCACCGCGACGCCGAGATGGACGCGCGCGACATCATGATGCGCGCGGACGGCTACCGACCCATGGCGGCCTACGCCAACTCCAAGCTCTGCAACGTGCTCTTCACGCTCGAGCTGGCCCGCAGGCTCCAGGCGAGCGGCGTCGCCAACGTCGCGGCCGTGTGCGCGCACCCGGGCATCACGCGCACCAACCTCTTTACGGCGCCGGCGGCCACGAGCGGCTGCCTGGGCCGCCTCGGCTGGGGGCTCTTCGCGCGCCTGCCGCTCTTCCAGACGGCCGAGATGGGCGCGCTGCCGCAACTGTACGCCGCGACCGCGGCCGACCTCGCGAGCGGCGCCTTTGTGGGCCCCGACGGCGGCCGGAGGGGGTACCCGGCGCTAGAGACGCCCTCGAGCCATGCCCGCTCCGAGACAATGGCCACGGCCATGTGGGAACAGAGCGAGCGCCTCGCCAGGCTCACGTTCGAGGTCAAATGACGCGCTAGACATACTGCTTTTTTGTTCACTCGGTAATGTGTGGCTACCAAAGCGCCATGCGCGCGTCACACACCTGATTTGTTGCGCGCGTCTCAGACGTCAAACTTGTCGCCGAGGAGCTCCTCGCTGAGCGCCCAGAGCTTGGCGGCCGCCGTTTCGGAGCGGCTCAGGCTCGAGGGCGTCTCGAGCGCCGGGTACCCCCAGGCGGCCAGGAAGCCGTCGGGTCCGTAGAAGTCGCCGCCGCGCACCGTGGGGCCCGCCGCGGCGTACAGCGTGGGCAGCGCGCCCATGTGCACCGTCTGGAAGATGGGGAATCGGGCCGACGCGCGGTAGAGCCAGCTCCAGAGGCGGCCGCCGGCGGCCTCGTTGGCGGCGACCGTGTTGGCCACGAGGCTCGTGGCGGTCACGCCCGGGTGGCAGGCGACGGCCAGCACGTTGGCGACGCCGCGCGCGCGGAGCCGGCGGTCGAGCTCGAGCGTGAAGAGCAGGTTGCAGAGCTTGGCGTCGGCGTAGACAAAGTAGTTGTTGTACCGGCGCGCGTCCTGGCGCACGATGGCGTCCTCGTCGAAGCGCCACGCGTGGCGGTGCACGAGGCTGCTCACGGTCACGACGCGCGCGCTCGCGCTCTGCTCGAGCAGCGGCAGGAGCTGCTGCGTGAGCGCAAAGTGGCCCAGGTGGTTGGTCGCGAACTGCAGCTCGATGCCGTCGGCCGAGAGCGCCAGCGGGCCGGCCATGACGCCCGCGTTGTTGACCAGCAGGTCGAGCCGCGCGTGCGTCGCGCGCAGGCGCTGCGCGAACGCGCGCACGCTCGCGAGGCTGCTCAGGTCCAGCGGCTGGAACTCGACGCGCCCGGCGCCCGGGGCGGCCGCCAGCTGCGCGCGCAGAGCCGCCTCGGCCGCGCGGCCGCGCTCTTCGCTGCGGCACGCGAGCACCACGTGCGCGCCCTTGCGCGCCAGCTCGAGCGCCGTCTCGAGGCCGATGCCCGAGTTGGCGCCCGTGACGACCGCGAGCGAGCCGTCGAGCGCTGGCAGCTGCGCCGAGTCCCAGTGCCGAGGCACCGGCGGCCGCTGCGAGGAAGAGCTCAGCCAGTTCCCCATCGTGTGCGGACTCAAGTAGTCTCCGTCGTCTCCTTCTCGATGTAAGAACTATAGGGAGTGTCAGGGCATCAAGGGGGGAGGCGACGGACGTCCCACGGTACTAGTAGTATCGTCGCCGTAGGAATCAAAACACGCGTCCATGCAGTTCATTATTGGCTGGCATCCATCCATCTCGCCGGCCGAATGGGCAAATGGCACTCGCTCGCCCCCCCCTAGTTGCTCTCCTTGTGCTCCTCGTCGGTCGTCGGCGCGTCCTTGTGGCTGTCCGCGCCTTCGAGCGCCTCCTTGAGCCTGCGTGAGGACGACTCGTCCTCGCGCATGGGCTCGTCCTCCGTCGACGCGGCCGGCGTGGCGCTCGCGTCTTCCATCTCGGCGTCGCGCACCTCGCCCTCCTCGTCCTCGTCCTCTCCCGGCCTGCTCTTCTTGGCGGCCGCGTCCCCCTCGGCCTCCTGCGACTCGCTCCGCGCGCGTTTCTTGCTCGACACGTCTGCTTAGCGAGCGAATCCACCACAAGATCCATCCCCCTTAGCGACCCCTGTCCACTTCAAAGCAACCAGCCAACCAACAAGCGAGCGGGCCAACGTTCAACGTACCGAGAAGCGTGGCGCTGGCCTGCTGCTCCTCCTCCGACAGCGCGTGCCCGCTGTCGTCCCCGCTCTGCTCGACGCCGCTCTCGTCCTCCGCCTTGGCGTCGTCCGAGCGCTCGTCGCGGTCCGGCGAGCCAAAGAGCGGCGTGGCCGACGGCGTGTCGGGCGGCGTGGCCGACGGCGACTGGTCCTCGTCCTCGTCCTCGCCGTCGTCGTCCATCGACCCGAGGTACTCGATCGCCAGCTCGGGCTCCACGAGCCACTTGCTCGGCTCCTGCGGCTTGACGCGCGGCGACGGCGCCCAGATCTGGAACGCGCCGCCGCTCTCGGCGCCTCGGCCGCTCCCCATGGGCGTCACGGCCGCCGCCTGCTCGAGCGGCGTGCGGCGCAGCACGCCCGGGTTGAACTCTAGCCGGAAGGCGCCCTCGCCCTCAAACACGGCCTTAGTCTTGTGCAGGTAGACCGCCGCCGCCGCCGCGCCGTCGTTGTCGTCGTCCTCCGGCGACGCGTCCCGCGCGAGCTCCTGCTGCTCGGCAAAAAGCTTGAGCAGCTCGTGGCACGTGTCGTCCGTCGCCAGGTGCTGCAGCTGCTTGAGCACCTGGGCCACGAGCTTGTCCATCGTGAACAAAAAGTACGACGTCGAGCCCATGAGGCTGCGGCAGCAGTCCTCGTACTTGGTCGCGTCGATCGAGCCGTCCAGCAGGCCGTAGAGCTTCGTCACGTACGCCTGGTAGTCGCCCGCCGAGTCCGTGGTCGTCGTCGCCGCCGCCGCCGCCGCGTCCGGCGCCAGCGGGTGGCGCCACGGCTCGAGCGCGCGGATCGCCGGGTTGACCGTGCGCCGGTGGCGGTTGCGCTTGGCCTTCTCGCACAGCTCGCGCGCGCGGTCCAGGCGGCTGTGCAGCATCTGGTACAGCCGCAGGAAGCCGTACGCGTGCTGGCTGCCGTACAGGCGCGACGTGCTGCGCGCCACGACGCGCGCGGCGTCGCGCGGGTCGTCCAGCACGGGCAGGCTCGGCGGCAAGTCGGACGCCTCCTCGATCGAAATCGCCTCGGGCTGCAGGTACGCGCGGCCGATGGGCAGCACGACGGCGTGCACGCCCTTGGCCGCGTCGAAGGCCTGCAGCGTGCCGACGCCGAACTCGGTGCTCACCTCGGTGCCCACGCGCAGCGTCTTGGCCTTCTCGAGCGTCACGGCCGTCTGCTTGGGCTTGCGCACGAGCCACTCCTCCTCGAGCTGGAAGAACGGGAAGTACAGCCCCTGCCACATCTTGGACACCTTTTCCTTGTCCGCCACGCTCAGGTTCTTCTCCGCCGCGTACGACAGCAGCCCGAACGCGTCCTTGTGGATCTGCACCGACGACATCTTGAACCGGAAGTGCGGCGTCCACGCGGGCGTCCACGGCACGGGCGCGGCCGGCGCCGCCGCCTCGGCCGACGGCAGCGAAGGGAGCTGCAGGCTCGGCAGCGGCGTCGCGCTGCCCGAGCTCGCTGCGCGTTCTCCGTTCGCCTGCTCCTTCTTGAGCGCGTCCGCAATCTCCGACGCTTGAGGGGGAGCCATTGCCGTGCTTTTGCCCTCGACCGCCGGCGCTAGAGCAGCCGCCGTCGTTGCCGCAGTCGTCGCTGTCGTCGTCGTCGTCTTGTCGGCCAGCTCGAGCTTCTTCTTGGCCTCCTGCAGCAGCACCTTGATGCTCGTCTGCTTCTTGTCCTTCTGCTTGAAGTAAAAGGACGAGTGGTCGAGCGACTTGTGGAAGTTCTTCTCGTTGACCTCCTTCCACTGCTTGTTCAGGTCCTCGCGCGCGCGGCGCCACTCGTCGTCCTTCTGCTTGAGCCGCTTGAGGATCACGGGGATGGCGCCCGCCGGGTACTTGCGCAGCAGCTCGAGGATCTGGCTGCCGGCCTCGCCGTAGATGCGCGTGATGGCGTGAAGGTGCGTCGTGCGGAACGTGCCCTTGTCCACCACGTAGCGCCACAGCTTGTCGTCCGCGCCCTCTTTGTCTGCCAGCGCGTCAATCTCGCGCGCGAGCGGCTCCAGCACGCTGATCGTCGACGTGTTGGCCTCGATCACCATGTCGATCTCGAAGCGCTCGTCCTCGCACTTGAACAGCGCCTCCTCGTACTGGTTCTTGCGCATGCTCTTGAACGAAAAGTCCTCGCTGCCCGTCGGCACCGACACCCACTCGTCGTTGCACACGCTGCGCTCGAGCTTGGAGCGGGACGAGCACGGAGGGATCGGGTAGCTCGCGGGCAAACCGCGGTAGGACGGCGTCGCGCGGCGGCACTGCGACAGGTCCGTCTCGGCCAGCGGGATGAAGGGCCACACCTCCTTCGGATTGGACTGCACGCCGTGCGCGCTGATCATCTGGTCAAACTCGTCCACGAGGTCCGTGTGGCGCCCAAAGAGGTTGCGGATGAGCGACAGCATCTCGTCGCGGCCGAGCACCTCTTGCGAGTACAGCTCGAGGCACTTGAGGAACTCGCGCCACGTTTCGCGCGACGGCAGCGCCTTCTTGATGCGCTCAAAGATGCCCCACTCCTCTTTGTCGAGCAGCACGTCCGACAGCGCCAGGTACGCGCGCCGCTCCTTGCCGTCGTACGGGCGGCGCTTGGCGCGCTTCTGCTCAAACAGCGCGCGGTTGCGCTCGCGCTCGCGCTCCTTCTCGCGGCGCTCGAGCGCCTTGCCGCTCAGCCGCCGCTCGTCGCCGCCCGCGTGCTTGTACAGGCCGAGGTCCTTGCCCTTGCCCCCCTTGCGGTACTCGTCTCCCGGCATGCCGAGCGTGCCGTCGTCCAGCATCATGCCGCGGCTGCTCTTGGAGGACACGCGGTCGCTGGGCGAGTCGGCGCCCGGACGCATGCGCCCGCCGTCGTCCCGGCGGCCAGCCATGGCCTGCGACTGCTGCGCGTGGTACGGGCCGCCTGGCGCGTACGCGTCGCGCGGCGCGTATTTGGCCTTGGCGAGCAGCTCCTTGCGCTCCTCGGCCTCCTTGGCGGCGCGGTTCAGGCGCTCCGTCGCGACCGTCTGGACCGAGTCGGGCAGGAAGTAGGTAAACTCGCGCAGCAGGTCGGGGTGGTCGCGGAACAGGTGCGACACCTGGTCGAGCACCTGGCGGATCGACCGCTGCTCCTTCTGGTACGTGTGCAGGATGGCCAGGAACTCCTTGTACGTGTCCGGCTCGTCCGCGAACCGCTGCTTGATGGTCGTCACGTAGTGGATCGCGTGGTCAAACTCGACCGGGTTGGACGAGTTGCGCGCCGCCTTGGCGCCTGCTTGGCCCAGCGGCGGCGGCTGCTTCTTGGCGCTGCTCTGCTTGCTGCTCTGGCTCGGCTTGAGCGACTGCGAGGGCGCCAGGCCTGGCGCCCGAGACGGCGCCGACTGCTTGCCGTGGTGATGCGGGGCGCCGCCCAGGTCCTGGGTGGCGTACGCTGTCGATGGGATGTGGACTGGGGGCGGCCGGTGTCCTGGGGGCCCCATACTGCCGCCGCCCGGCCCCTGCGCACCCGACACGGGCCCCGACATGCTGCCGTACATGGACGACGGCGCGCTGCCGCCCACGCTTCCAGCATTGCCGCCGCCGCGGCCGGGGATCTGCGCCGAGATGACCTCGATTGTCGTGTCCGGGCGGATGCGGTAGCCAGGGGGCAGGAACGTGTTGAAGCCGAGAATGAGGTTCGGGTAGCCGCGGAAGAGGCTTGAGACGCGCAGGATGACGCCGGGCGTGTCGATCCTGCAGTCAGCAGCAGCGCATTACCGCCAGGAGGAACGGCGTCAGACCAGCGCATCGTGAGTCACTCCTAGATGCGTCAACACAGAGGGAGGCATGGGAACGTACGCTTGGGCCTTGAAGTCCTTCATGACGTCAAGGAACTGGTTGTAAATGTCGGGCTGGTCGCCAAACTGTTGCTTGACCTGGTCCAGGTACAGCAGCGCGTCCTCCACGCGGAGCTCCCGGTGGCGCGGCGGCGGCTGCTGCTGAGGCGCCATCGACGACTGCTGGCCGGCGCCATAGTACCCGGCGCCACTGTCGCCGTCGGCTTCGCTCGTGCGCTCCAAAATGTACTGCTGGTGTTGCTGCTGCGGCGGCTGCTGCTGTTGCTGTTGTTGCTGCTGTTGTTGCTGTTGTTGCTGTTGTTGCTGCTGTTGCTGCTGCTGCTGCTGCTGCTGCATCTGCACCTGCTGCGCCTGCTGCTGGTTGCTCTGCGCTTGTACATCGCGGCGCGGGCTGGGCGGACGGACGCTGTACGACTGGCTCGGGGGCTTCATGCCGCCAGGGTTCGCCATGGAGCTCACCGTCTGCGGGTTCCCGAGGCCCTGGCTCATCCCCTGCGACTGCATCCGCACGCCAGGGTGGCCCATGAGCACGTTCCCGCCCGAGGACGAGGACGAGGGGCCTCCTTGGCTGTTCGGGGGCTTGCCCAGGACGGAGGGGGCGCCGGGCACGCCGCCCCCGAGGCCCCCACCGCGCGGCGGATGCAGGATCGAGCCCGCGAGCGGGTGGTGCGGCGAGCGCGAGGTGGGCACGCCCATCGCGCTCCCGAGCGGCGGCGGCGGCAGCGGGGGCGGCCCCGCGTGCATCATCGCTCCTCCGCCGCCGTGCAGTGGGTGCATGCCCGCGTGGCTCGCGTGCGTGAGCTGCGAAATGGTCGGCGCCGGGTGGTAGCTGTGGGGCGGCGGCGGCGCGCCGCCCTTGGCGCCCATGGCGCTGCTCGTGCTCGCGTTCAGCGCGGCCGGCGGCGGCCCGTGGCGCTCGCCCGACGAGCCAGGGTACGACGGGTTCATGGTGCTCCCCTCGAGTCGAGAGACCGGTCGCTAGCTACTGTAGCGTGCGGCGGCGGAGGTCAGGGGGAGGGGAGGCGTCTCGGAGGGGGGGGGCGAGGCGACGGGAGGGTCCGGGGGAGCGTCCGCGCGTCGGTCCTTGGCGGGCGGAGGGGGCTGCGCGTCCGCTGAGCGCTGGCGCGGCGTGCGGCCGTGCGGGCGGGAGGAACTAACTGAGCGGCGAGGGGGCCGGCAGGCCGGTTGTGCGCGCGTTCTTTTTCCGAAATGGCGCTGGTGGGCGGACGCTGGGGGATGGTGTCCACCCTTCGTCCGCTGCCGTCCGCTCCCGTCCGCTCGTCTACTCTACTTTTTTACAAGTGGATTCATGGTATGAACACTGGCGTGCCTGCGCTATTTACGTGGTATTGAGCAGAAAAAAAGGGTGCTGATCCGTACTTTATAGAATCTCGACAGTTTTGAATCGTACCTTATTCCATATGTACTGTACTACTATAGAATCTTGCCGCGACCTTTCGAGCAGAGGAGCTCACGCATGCATGACGAGGTCGATGAGGGATCGATCCCTCATGCTGCCGTTCGTGTAACGATACCCAGCGCAGGCGGCGCTGCGACTTGGTGCGTCCCATATTAATAGCTGCGCCGTGCTCGTCACTGTGCCGAAGAGATGGTTCGTGGCAAGGAGAGCGCTGGCGACGCCAAGAAGCGCGCCAAGAAGAAGCACGCAACCGCTCCAGGCACGGCGGGGCGCAATCGACAGAGCGCGCGTGCTGGCTGGTCCATTGCATTGAGTAACAGCGACTGTGCTGTGCTGGTTCAGTAGCGTTCGAGCTGGAGTCGGACACTGCTGCGCGCCGGCGCCAGGCGCGACAGAAGCAGCGCGGCGAGAGCGCGCCGCAGCTCCGGGAGCAGCAGACGTTAGCGCGCATCAAGTCGACGGAGGAGCACGCACGCCTGCGGCTGCGGCACCGCCACGGCGCCGACGAGCGGAAGCGGAGTCTGCACACGAACGGCAGCTCTACACACGGTGGGGCTCTCGCTTGCTGCTGCTCGCTCGAGCGGCCGCTAACATGCCGCTTGAACTTCAGCGCCGGTAGGCGCTGGGAGGCAGACAGCGCCGCCAGAGCGGCACCCGCAGACGGCTCGGGGCGCGCCATTCAACGGGCCCTCGCTGCGCGCCGCGCTCGAGCGGCAGCGCCCGCAGTCTGCCAAGCCGTCGAGGCAGAGCAGCCCAGCGCTGAGCGCAAGCGCGAGCGAGCTCGTCGCCGGGACGCGCATCCGCGTCCGGCACTGGGAGCACTGGCTGTGCCACCCGACGCCGACGACGGCGACGCAGCTGGTGGCGAGCCAGTCGTCCCCGCTGCTGCATGGAGGCAAGGCCGGCAGCCATGGGAGCGGACTGGGCGGCAGGTCTGCTGGACCGCCAAGAGACGCGGCCCAGGCCGCCAAGAGGACCAACATCGTCGTCGACATGCGGCGCCTGCGCATGCTGGGCGACGCGGACGAGGACGAGGACGAGGGCTGGCGCCCGCCCGTGGCAGCTCGCCAGGCGTGGGGCGGCGACCCAGCGGTGGAGAGCGTCCCCATAGTGTGAGGAATCCAGAGCATGATGGCCCCATCTCGGTCAACGGGCGCGTTGACGGCAACGGGGGCGCCGCGCAATCCGTCCCACTGTGGGTTTATACTTGGTTCTAGTATGCCTTCGGTCCTTGTAGGACTTGAAGGCGCGCAGCATTCCCGCGGCGCCCCCTTGCTGGCGCGGCGTCACGATCGCAGTTGATGAAAGTTCAAGCGCCAGGACCAAAACTTGTATCAATTCATATCACTGCCTATATGATATGTTCAAAAGACTCATTTATATTTATTTGTCATGGATTAGGTCCTTTGAAATATGAATAACCTGTATATTTGTATACCTGACAGTTTCAATCACCAGCAGCTACGCCCAGCAATGACATGGGCGTCAACCGCGCCTCACGTCATGTCCCCGAGCGCGGCTGCTGCGCACCCGCACAACCGCTTTTGCTCGGTGCCCCCACGACCGCGAGCGCGACACTATGGCGCAGCAGCAGCAGCAGCAGCAGTCGGCGCGGCGCCTGGCCGCGCTCTCACGGCAGCTCGAGGGCGGCGCGGAGCGCTCCGCCGCCACGCCGGCGCCGTGCGCGGCCTCGACGAGTGCGCAGGTGCGTCTCGAGCTGCAGCAGGAGCGCGCGCGCGCCTCGTTCGACGCGCGCGCCATGACGCTGTTCCTGGACGGCGGCGCGGCGCGCACGGCGCTCCGGGAGAAGGCCATGGCGCTGCTGGAGCGGTACCCCGAGTTCCGCGCGCAGGGCCTGGGCACGTACGACCTGACGCTGGAGCAGCGGCGCGCGCTGACCCTCCGGCGCGTGCGGCGGCTGTACCAGCTCTTCCTCGAGCACGGCGCCGACGTGGAGCAGCGCGACGCGCTCGCCGAGCTCGCGGGCGTGCTGGACCTGACGCTCTGGGTGCGCAACGGCGTGCACTTCGGGCTCTTCCTCGGCGCGCTCCTGGCGCAGGGCGACAAGGAGCAGCAGGACGCGTGGCTGCCGCGCGCCATGCTGCTGCAGCTGTACGGCAGCTACGCCATGACGGAGCTCGGGCACGGCAGCTTCACGCGCGGCTTCGAGACGACGGCCACCTTTGACCGCGCCGAGGACGCGTTTGTGCTGCACACGCCCACGGACACGGCCACCAAGTGGTGGATCGGCGCGGCGGGCGAGACGGCCACGCACGCGGTCGTCTTCGCGCAGCTGCTCATCGATGGCGAGGACCACGGCGTACAGACGTTCGTGGTGCAGCTGCGCGACCTGGAGACGCACGCGCCGCTGCCGGGCGTGCGCGTCGGCGACCTGGGCAAGAAGATGGGCCTCCAGGGCGTCGACAATGGCTGGATCCAGTTCGACCACGTGCGCGTGCCGCGCGCGCACATGCTGCGCCGCTTCGCGTCCGTCTCGCGCGACGGGCGCTTCACGCGCACGCACAAGGCGCAGATGGCGTACGCGGCGCTCATCGGCACGCGCGGCAAGCTCGTGACGCTCTCGGTCGGTATCCTCAAGCGCGCGCTGACGATCGCCGTGCGCTACTGCGGCGTGCGGCGCCAGGGCGCGCAGGCGAACCCGCTGGACGCGCACGCCGAGACCAAGCTGCTGGACTACCAGAGCCACCAGGCGCGGCTGCTGCCGGCGCTCGCCAAGGCGTACGCGTACCACCTGCAGACGAGCTACATCGAGGGGCTCGTCGACCAGTTCGACCAGCAGGCGGACGACCGGTCGTCCCACGAGCTGCTCGCCGACATCCACGGCACCATGGCCGGCTTCAAGGCCTTCTGCTCGTGGGACGTGCAGGCCGCGATCGAGACGTGTCGCCAGAGCTGCGGCGGCAACGGCTACAGCGCCTACACGGGGCTCGAGGAGCTGCTGGCCAACTTCTCGGTCATCGTGACCTTCGAGGGCGACAACACGGTCATGGCGCTGCAGACGGCCAGCTACCTCGTGCGCTGCGCCGACCGCCAGCGCCGCGGCGAGCCGCTCGCCGGCTCGGTCCAGTACCTCGACAAGTGCCAGGCGCTCGCCCTCCCGTGGCGCCTGCGCGCCGCCAGCGACCTCCACGACCCCGCGCGTCTGCTCGAGGCGCTGCACTTCTACGCCGGCACGCGCGTGCTGCGCGTCGCCGCGCGCCTGCGGAGCCTCGAGGGCGACCGCGCGCTGCCGACGCACCAGGCGCGCTGGAACGCCTGCCAGAGCGAGCTCATCGAGGCCGCGCGCGTGCACGTCTTCTACAACGCGGCCACGCGCTTCCTGGACGTGCTGCGCGCCCGGGAGATGGCGCCCGAGCTGCGCCCGGCGCTCGAGGCGCTCTGCCGGCTGTACGTGCTGGGCGAGCTCGAGCGCGGCGCCGCCTTTTTGCTGCAAGAGTGCTTCCTGACGCCCGAGCAAGCGCGCTGGCTCGCCGACGCGCAGCGCGCGGCCTGCGCGCGCGTGCGCCTGGACGCCGTGGCGCTCGTCGACAGCTTCAACCTGAGCGACTTTGTGCTCGGATCGAGCATCGGCAACGCCGACGGAGACGTGTACGCCAGCATGCTGCGCGAGGTGGCGCCGCGCACGGGCGTCGCGCCCTACTTTGCCTCGGACATCAAGCCCATGCTCGAGGGCGAGGCGCTCGACGACGTGGAGTAGGTAGCCAGCCGCGCGGAGAGCACGCGCTCTCCAGCTGCGAGCGCCCGTGTCTGCGCGCGAGAGTAGCGCGGGCTGTAGTACTGGCAACGGAGGGCGACAAGCCGTCCGTCCTCCTCGCGCCATCTTGGTGGGTTTCGCACCAGAACGCGTTGAAGTGGGGTGCGTGCGTCCTCTATTTCGAATACAACCCCAACGCTTCAAATACTTATTCACTTGGGTTTGGTAAAAACTCGTTTTTTACTACCCTCTTCATAAATAGTACCCTCTCCACTCGTCCGCGACAGCCGCACATTGTTTGTCACCCCGTCGTTTCCCATACAAACCCCGATACTACGAGATATTCCAGACCATGCCGCTGGCGCTGGACGACGTGCTGCCGCGGCCCGTGCTCGTGTTGACGCTGGCCGTGGCGCTGCTGTCGCTGCTCGTCGACCTCGCGCCGTCCGAGATCGACCCCCAGCCCGTGTCCCTGAGCTTCTCCCTGCGCGCCGCCGAGCAGCGCGCGCAGTATGAAGCACACGCCTCCGAGCTCCTGCGCTCCGACTCGGGCCGCGGCGTCTTCTCTCGCCACGCGCAGGTGCTTCTCGAGGGCGCGGCGCTGGCGCCGGAGGACCTGGCGGTCTCCGCGGACGGTGTGGCCTTCTCGGGGCTGCTCGACGGCCGCATCGTCTCGCTGTCGCCCTCGGGCGACCCGCGCGAGCCGCTGGCGCTGCGCAACTTTTCGCGCACGGGCCAGGACCTGGCCGGCTGCGGCTCGCCGGAGCTCGAGCCGAGCTGCGGGCGGCCGCTGGGGCTCGCGTTCGCGCCAAGCGCGCCCTTCGCGGCCTTCCTGCGGCGCATGCCGAGTCCGCAGACGTTCGCCGGCGACCAGGTGCTGCTCGTGGCCGACGCGTACAAGGGGCTGCTGCTCGTGGACGCTTCGGGCCGCAAGACGCTGCTCTTCAGCCACGTGGTGGACCCGGAGACGGGCGAGCGCCAGCGCGTGTCCTTCCTCAACGGCCTCGCCGTCGCGCGCGACGGCAGCGCCGTGTTCGTGACCGAGTCGTCGCGGCGGTTCGCGCGCCGCCAGGTCGTGCTCGAGTTCCTCGAGCGCCAGCCGACCGGCCGGCTCCTGCGCCTGGACCCGCGCTCCGGCCGCGTCTCGGTCGAGCTGGACGGCCTGGCGTTCCCCAACGGCCTGGCGATGCTCGACAGCGCGGACGGAGAGCGCGAGGCGCTCGTCATGGCGCTCTCGACCGCGCAGAAGCTCGTCAAGTACTCGCTCGAGACGGCGCAGCTCGAGGACTTTGCCTTCTTGCCGAGCGAGCCCGACAACGTGGCGGTCGCAGTCGTCAACAGCAAGCGCGCACTCGTCGTGGGCCTCGCGACGCCGTCCACGGGCGTCGTCGGGTTCCTCAAGACGCGCGTCAAGACGCGCAAGCTGCTCAGTCTGCTGCCGTCCTGGGTCGCCGTCCGCGCGCTCCAGCGCAGCGGCAGCCTCGCCGTGCTCGACGCCGACTCGGGCGACGTGCGGCGCGTGTACGAGGACGCGACGGGCAAGGCGCACACCGTGTCGGGTGCCAAGCGCTTCGGAGACCACGTGTACCTGCTCAGCTGGTCCCGCCACGCGCTCGTGCGCCTCCCGGCCGCCGTGCTGGAAGAGGCCTAAGCGGTGTGGCATGGCGCTATCAGCACCGTAGGTAGTAGACCTACCAAACAGCGCGACCGCCGGTGTCACACGTCAATCCGAGAGCTCCTTCCTTACACGGCCACAAAAGCCGTCCAAGTCTCAATGCGCCCCATGTCGCCTTGATACGGCAGTGCTGGCGCTACCGACGGGAGGACGCCGCCCCGAACGCGTCGGCGACGAGCAGGTTCTCGACCGTCTGGTTGACCTTGCGCATGAGTCGGCGGTACGTGCCGAGCACCAGGTCCGTCATCTCGCCCACGTGCGCGCGCTGCTCCTGCGCGCTGGCGGCGTTCGCCACCTCGGGCGTCACGTGCACGACGTGGTGCAGGAGCGACACGTCGGCCGTGTCAGCCGCGTCCGGCGGCGTCTCGGGCGTCGAGACGCTCCAGCCGTCCTCGCGGAGACGCACGTACATGGAGCCCTCGATCTCGATCACGCTGCTCCAGACCGACACGATGCGCGCCGGCTCAATGTACCGGCGGATGGACGACCTGACCGAGATTGTTACGCGCGGCAGGTGCGCCGACGTGAAGGGCTCCGTGAAGCCAAAGTGCAGCGTGTTGCCGTCGCCCAGGCGCCGCACCCAGCCGCGCGCGTGGGGCGAGCTCGTGAGCGCGATGCTGCGCCACATGGCGCGGTTCACGGCCGCCACCGAGAAGGGCAGGCGCCGCGCGTTCGAGATCTCGAAGTACGTGCCGCGGTCGCTCGTCTTGAGCGCGCTGTCCACGCCGCCCGCAAAGTCCGTGGACGCGACCACCGCGTCCACGCGCGTGTACAGGTCGTCGAGCTTGGCCGTCAGCTCCTCGAGCAGCTGCGGATTCGCCAGCGCGTCCGTGACCGGGGGCCGCACGTCCGCCGCCGCGTCCATCCCTTCGATCCGCTGTGGTCAATAAGCGCCATGGGCACGAGGGGGGTCGTCAGTCTCTTGTTCCCCTCCAAAGCAAAGGATCCGCCGCCGCCGCCACAGTGGAAATGCGCGCACCGCCATCTTCAAGTGCTGCTGGAGCGCCTGCTGGAGCTGCTGGGCCACCGACAGCTGCCCCTCCAGCATGGACCGCAGCTGCGCGTTCGTGGCGCGCGCCTGCTCCGCCTCCCGCCGCTGGTGCCGCGCGACCTCCTCCCACTCGGCGTCGTCCGCTCGGCTCGGGTCGCTCTTGGCTTGAGGCGGCTCGGGAGATCGAAGCGCCGACAGCTGCTGCTCGAGCTCGGACACCGCGCCGCGCAGGTAGTCCAGCTCGTCCTTGGGCCGCTTGCGCCGCTTCCTCGAGCGCGCTGGCGGCGGCGGTTGATCGCTACGGGCGGCGGAGCCGTCCCCGTCCTCGTCGTGCGCCGACTGGCCAGAGGACGACAGTGGCGAGCTTGCTGCTGCTGCTGCTGCTACAGCTGGGCCAGGCACAGAGGGAGCGGCAGTAGAGCGCGTCGGGGCGACGAGGGGCCGCTCGGCGGTCGCGGTCCCGGTCCGGGGCGGCGAAGAGTCCATCAGCAGCGTAAACAGGTCGTCCAGGACGTCGAGCTGCCCGTCGTCCGCGGCCCCGCGGCCGTCGAGCGCGGCCGCAGGGCCAGCGTCGAACAGCCACTCGTCCGAGTCCGACAGGGGCTCCATCCGCGTCCGCTGCTGAAGTCAGCACAATAGACCCAAGTGTGTGTGTTGGTGGGTGTTGTTGTCCAGGAGCTCATGTGTTGGTGTGTTGGATGATACGTATTATACAACCTTTATTTAGTATTCAAATAATAACATAAATATGTTTTTATATAAATATTATTTAAACAAACTTTTATAATTCATACTGAAACATATTTCGTTAAAACAAATGTCGATTATAAGAAAAATACGAATCGTCAGCTCACACCCGCACCTATGCGTCCACCCTACCTACTCGACGGGGAACTTGACGCCCGTGAGCTGCTCGCTGACCCCCCAGAGCCGCTCGGCGTCCTCCACCGAGTGGCTCTGCTTGCTTGACGCCACCACGCGCGGGTACCCGTAGAACTCCAGGAGGCCGTGCGGGCCGACGAACTCGCCGCCGGCCACCTGCGGGTCCGTCGCCACGCACAGCACGTTAAGCGCGCCCATGTCGTTGGTCTGCGCCCACGGCAGCCAGTGCACGAAGCGGATGACGGACCGGGCGATAGGATTGCTGTACGTCTCGAGCAGGTTCGGCAGCAGGTTGCTCTCGGTCACGCCCGGGTGGCACGCGACCGAGAGCACGTCCGCGACGCCCGCGGCCTGCAGCCGGCGGTGCAGCTCGTACGCGAACAGCAGGTTGGCCAGCTTGGACGCGCGGTACGCGCCCATGGCGTCGTACGTCGGCGGCTTGGCGTTCAGGTTGTCAAAGTCCAGCGCGCTGCCGTGGTGCGAGATGCTGCTGATGCTCACGACCCGCGCTGGGGCCGCCGCGGCCTGCTCTCCAGCGCCGGCGCCCGCCTGGCGACGCATGAGCGGGAAGAGCAGCGCCGCGAGCGCAAAGTGACCGAGGTGGTTGACGCCGAACTGCTGCTCGAAGCCGTCCGTGGACTCGCCGTAGTGGACCGCCTTGACCCCGGCGTTGAGCACCAGCAGGTCTAGACGGGCGAACCGCTGCCCGAACGCGCCAGCGAACGACCGGACGCTCGCCAGGTCGCCCACGTCCAGCAGCATGAACTCCGCGCGGCCCGACGCCGAGTCGCCCGCATGCTCGGCGTTGATCGCGGCCTCGGCCGAGCGCCCGCGCTGCTCGCTGCGGCAGGCCAGCACCACCACCGCGCCGGCACCGACCAGCGCCCGCGCGGTCGCGAAACCTAGACCGGCGTTACCGCCCGTGACGATGGCCACGCGCCCGTCCTGGCGCGGCATGAGCTCCGCGGTCCACCGCGTCGACGACGGCGGCATCTCGGCCGAGAAGCGGATTGGCGAATGCAATGGGTTGCAAGTTGCAAGTTGTGGCCATGATATTGACGTGTGATTGGCGGAAAAGAAGCGTGATGATACGTCATCTGGTCGATGATTGGACGAAATGGACTTGATTGCGAATCTGGAACCGTGAGGAGCTCACTTGTGACGACTTCAACTTGGGTGAGCAAGGGGACTTGAGGCAGGCACATCTAGCAGCAGCTGTAGTACTTGTTCTCCCACAGGTGCTGGCACACACGCGGCGAGTCGCGCTCGACGTGCTCCGGGAGGGCCCATATATTGGGTGTCCACGCGTGCTGCAAGTCCTTGAGGCTGGGAAAGCAGCCAAAGTCCCAGAGGTTGCGGCGCACACCGCGGCTGAAGGGCAAGTCGCAGTCGCCCAGGCCGCGCAGGTAGCCAAGCGAGTCCGAACCGACGCCAAACTCCCACGTCGTGAGGTTGGCGAGCGCGAGGAACGCTAGGATACACTCGATCATAGCCACCCACGCCAGCATACAGGTTAGCCAGAGCGCAATACATAGTGCTGGCGAGAGAGAGAGAGAGAGAGAGATTGACGCGCATTGCCGTACTATGGAAGCACCATAGTCCGAACACGAGCAGAAAGAGAGCCTGCAAGCTCAGAGGCGTGCGTAAGTGGCTAGAGGTATCCCATGTGAGACCCTGGAGGAGGCTGGGAGGACGTACCCAGAGCACACTGAGCAGTACGCCATGTGCGACTGTGCTGTACGCTGACGACGCCGACTGAGGCGCACCAACGCCGGACTGGGTCTGTTTAAATCACGGCTGGTGGGCATCACGGAGTCGGGACAGCAAGGAAAGCGACCGTGGACGTACATGGCGGATGGCAAGCGCAATCTCGACGCTCTGGAGCAGCAGGAACCACCAGAAGCGGCAGTGGTTCTTCTCCCCAATGCACGTGGCTAGCAGCAGGCAGTGGTGGTCGAACGTGGCCACGCACCTGCCGCACAAGCCGCAGTGGTGCGCGCGCAGCGGCGGCAGCAGCGCGCACTCGGCACAAAAGTCCATACTGACGGCCTTGCCCGACAGCTCGTCCACAGGGATCCCAGCCTCGACGTCGTGCATTGCCAGCTCTCGGCGCGATTCCATGTCAACAGCGTCGGAAGCGACGGCTATTTCGCGCTGCGTCTTGAGCAGCGCCGCTTGGATGTGCTGGATACGCTCGCGGCGGTACTCGAGCTCGTGGCTGTCGTCCCCACCTGCCTCGACGCCCAATAGCCGACCGTATACATCCATCTCGGGAGCCTCTTCAGCCTTGAAAGGTGCATTGTGCTTGCCTGACAGCGTCAACGATCGGAGCAGGAGCTCTGGTAGGAGCACCAAGCACCAGCGAGCAGTCTCCCATGAGCAAATGGGTAATAGCTACAGTGCGGAAGAACTCCCTCGAGCGACGCACCTTCGCTCAGAAACCCAGGGTCGCTGCCCTGGAGGAAGAAGAAGGCAGCCGACGCCGCGAGCGCCGCCGCAAAGAGCGCGCCGTCGCCACCCGCAACGCCCGTGAGGAGCCGCCACTCGACCGCGACCAGCAGCAGCGCGTGCACCGACGCGTACCTCACGCGCCGGCCCCAGGAGGCTGCGTCGAGCTGCTGCGCGGATCTCATCAGCGACAGTGCTGAGGAGGAGGTTTAAGCGCGAGGTGGACAGTGAAACCGCCCGCGTCGTTTGGCGATCATGATTGGGAGGTGGGCTTGCGGTCGAAACTACTCTGATTATATTTAAAAAAAATATTTAAAAGCCAATGAAATAAAATCGCGCTGGACTATAATATACTAGAGCCTGCACTCCAAAAACAAAAATACAACATATATTTATAATAATGTTGTATGCTATTTGAAAAATAAGTGAAAGGTAATGCACCAAATTAAAAAAATGTATGTATTGAAATTAATGATTGAATTCATAGTGCAGTGTGCCTAATTAAATCAATTTGGTGGTTCAGAATCGGATCAGGCGTGACGCGCACCGACGCGGCACGCGTCAATGCTGCGAACTGTCACAGTGCGTGTGTTTTTATGCATCAAGAGTCGCGACGGGAACACCACACCGCAAGAACCATGTATAAATCATTATGATACGAACATTACTGGACGAGAGGCTTCGCCTGCCGCACTGCTTTGCTGCATTGAACAATGGCGGCGCTTCGCACTGTCATTTATGCTGGACATGGAACATACATTATGATCTCAGTAGTATAAAATATTTGCAAATCAAAAATACTTCGTATTTAATAAAAACAGAAATCGCCAAGGATTCACTTTTCTGCGATAATTTTTTAACAAACCCATATTTTGGTTGATAATATTTAAAAGGAATGTAAATGTTACCGTAATCTTTGTTGGTATCTGAAAAAGCAGCCTAATGTGTCCTTTTTATGCTCAATATGTTGCTTTTTTTTACTTGTTTAATGAAATTTGGTCTTTGACCGCCGATCCGCTACTTGCTCCTCCACAATAAATCAACTTCTGTAAACCTTTGTTAAATTTATCTTACCGCAATTGCAGACTATGTCACAACATATTCTGTACGGTACAGTTCACCTCCGTACTGTACGTTCATTCCAGCCACAAAAGTGGGAGTGGGCGCTCACATGGCCTGTCTACATCTCGCTGGCTGCAAAAATATCGTCCCGGCCCCATCTCCCCCTCCATACTCGGCGCAAGTCTCCCGCGGCGATCCTCCGCCCTCCTTCCCGCCCTCTTCGCCCCATAGTGAGCGCTAGTGTCCCGCGCCGCGCGCCAGTCCCCTTTCAGCCCCATCCTCCTCGGCTCCATCTCTCCCCTTGTCCCGAGCTCTGACGGCCTGGTCTGCCAATCATTAGACCCTCCACACATGACAGTATGGGTGTGTGTGGCGCGGACGCCCGCCATCCCCTGCGGCGGCCACAACCGAAATCGCCGCCGAATCCGCAAGTGGATCGCGGCGCGTGTCACGCACTGTACACCAGCATGCGCGCCCTGGAGCTGTCCCCACGCGGGACGAGCGTCTCGTACGCGACCGCCGCCCCGGACGCGGTGGCGGCCACTCGCTCGGCGCTCGTGCGCCGCGCCAGCCTCAAGTCCCTGCGCGCCAAGCAGCGGCCGGCGCTAGGGGCCGTCCCGTCGTCCGCAGCCGCGGCCGGCGTGGTCGCCGTGTCGGTGGGCCCCGGGTCGCAGCCGGGCAAGCGCCGCGTGCGCCGGATCAAGAGCTACTCCGAGTCGGGGCTGTACCTGGACCGCGTGCTGGCGTCCTCGCTGCCCCTCAGCCGCGCCAGCGGGCCGCCCAGCGCGCCGTCCCTGGGCGCCGCGCGCGCGCGCCCGTACTCGGCCGGGGACGTGGAGGAGCTGACGCGCCGCGCGCGCGTCGTGTCCATCTCGGGCTTCAGCAGGTCGACTAGCGGCACGTGGTTCTTCAAAGTGGACGTGAGTCCGAGCGCGCTGGACGGCTACGCGGTGCGGCGCCGCTTCACCGACTTCAAGCTGCTGCACGAGGGTCTGCAGTACTTCCGCGCGGCGCTCGACCTGCCCGCGCTGCCCGCGCACGGCTTCTACTCGGTGCTGCAGATCTTCGTGGCGCCCGACAAGGCGCTCGCGGCGCGCGCGCAGCAGCTGCAGGAGCTGCTCGAGGCCATCAACCGGCACCCGGTGCTCTCCCGCTCGTCCGTCTTCTCCGACTTCCTCGGCACGAGCCCGTCCTCGACCGACGGCTACGTGAGCCTCTCGAGCTACGAGGTGCCCCACGCGCGCTTCGACCCGTCCGAGCGCAGCGGCGCCAGCAGCAGCAGCTTCAACGCCAGCGCGCGCTCGCACTTTACACCCCGCGGGGCGTAGCTGTTTTTACGGCCCGCTTTTCATTTCGATTGTTTTTCTTTTTGTGTTTTTTTTGTGAGTGTTGTGGGTGTGTAGACGCATAGGAATAATTATAATTATTTATTGTTCCTACGATTCCAAACGAACCATTTGCACTGCTTCAACTGCAACAAGCATAGCGACAATGCCCATGTGCTCATGCAAAGGCTCGGTATATAGTCCAGCTGCTGCTGGAGAAACTCTGAACGCATGGAGCGCGGAGGATGCTCACAGTCCAAGCACGTGGCGCCCAACTTCTTGGGCCCAAGACACCAGCGCAGCGCTGAACTCGTCCGTCTATACCATGCAGCCCCACCGGAGACCGGACGGAGACGACGCGTGGCGTCCAGGCAGAGCAAGCTGCATGTATCCTACGCAGTGCGTAGTTCAATACTGTGTCGAATCCGGTACATACACTACTACGCTACAGTAGGCAGCCTAGACACTTGGCTGCTTAGCTTGGCTCTCGGCAGAGATGATGATGATGCGGCTATCATCATGTTCAAGCGGCTCGCTCCGTCTGCCTGACGCCATCACGAAGGAGGCACGGAATGGAATGCCCAGTCTGATTGGTTTCGACACTTCAATCGGTACGTAGCTGTTGGCCGCGACGCGCGCCAGCTCCGTGTCAACGCGAGCATGCTGGAGGCGACCAGAGCGGCGAATCGGCCAAGGTGCACGCTTCGTTTGGCATTCTACTGTACTCCTATGATTTTCCGTTACAATAAGCAGCGCGTGTGACCATAATGCGCGTGGGCTTTCACAACGTGCCGATCCGTATACTAGTAGTATGACGCGTGCTGAACTCGGTGGCGTCGTTGCGGAGCTCATTGACTCGCAAAAGATCTTGACAAAACGTCGTGTTGGCACGTTGGGTACCGTAGGTGCAAGTATTACATTATGATTGTAAACAACTCTTCTTTTTCAACTGTGTCGAATCGCTAACAAAAAGACAACATTCCTATACTATCGCAATAATATATTTGCCGTTTTATCTATTTTTTCTTCATAATATATCATTTTGACAAATTGCTAAAATAGTGAACTTCATTCATTCTCATATTCATATCAACATAATCGCAAACATTCCTTCTCAAGATACCGTAAATTACGTAAGTATCCGTACGGTATCGGTACTGTTCAAATACAAATACAAACCCTGCCATCCTCCATCCTGCATCGACGGGTCCACAACCAGAGCGACTGACGCACGCGCGCCATCCTCGGCCTCTCAGCCGCGACCATCATGCTCCCGATCGCGCGCCGCTCCCTGCAACTCTCCGCGCCCGTTGCGCGCGCGTTCTCGCAGTCGGGCGGCCCCAAGCGGCCGCGCGCCGTGCGCGTCAAGAAGAGCGAGGCGCGCCGCTCGGTGCCCGAGCCCGAGCGGCCGCCGCGCCACGCGCTCACCGAGGTGCCGCCCCCTCCGCAGGCGCCTGCGCCCTTCCTGCAGCAAGAGTCACAGCAGGCGCCGCAGACCTTTGGCGGCGTCATGAAGGAGGTGGGGCGCCTGCAGTCCGTCTTATGTGTACCGGGCATGGGCTGGAGCTACTCCCGCATTCCTGACGCTCGGCGTCGCGTGTCTCGTGCATTGTAATTAATTGCACGCAGAGCTTCCTGTGGGGCCTGGGCATGGCGCTCGCCTTCTCCTTCATCGGCGTCGTCTTCAGCAGCATGGAGGAGGTGCGTGGGCTACGTATTGTATCCTGCATATGCGCATACCGAGGGCTCGCGCCATTGGCGTGGAACGAGCGCGGAAGCGGCCCCGACGCGCACGCGAGCTGATTTCCTAGTCAGGAGGAGAATGGAGATCCCTCCGTCGCTGATTTCGGATGTCGCGTGCTGGCGGGATGGCGCGTGCAGACCGTGGAACCAGGGCGCTTCGGCGCGAGTGGCGTCACCACAGCGCGGTCGGAGGACGAGGGCGAGGAGCAATCCAACTGAAGACCTGACGGAAGCCGAGACGCCGCTGCTGGGCTGCGCCTTCCTCCTCACGGCGACCTCAATGGAGAGAGACTCCATGCCAATGGTACTGGTATGGACTGTCAGGATGGGATAGCGACGCAGTGGGCGCGTGAAAGGCTCAACAGGTGCAACCAACCAGTGCACAAGCAACTCGTTACCTTGGTGCTGGGGTATCCATCTCCTTCAGTGTCTCGCTGGACGCACGTCTCGCCCTCCGCGGCGGCTTCGTGTGGACCGAACCAACAGCAACCGTCCACCGTGACGCCGCGCACTTCCGTCGGTGCGCCGGCAATTGCTCGTTCGCTCGCTGCCGGGCTCGTTAGTCGTCCCAGTCGTCGTCCGAGTCGTTCGCGTCCGAGTGCGTCTCTTCGTACTCGACGTGGATGCGCCGCGCCGCCATGGCGTTCGTGATGGCCTCGCTGATGGATGTGGCCTGCGTCATGGGCGCGGGCGGCGGCGGGCGTGGCGGAGCCGACGGCGCGCCTGGCGTGGACGCCGACCCGTCCGCCTCGCTAGCGCCCACCTTTTTGAGCTCTGCGCCCTTGCGGATGGCCGCGAGGAGGTCGCCGCGCCCGCCCGCGAACGGGTTCGGCCGGTTCGGCGGCAAGCCCGTCACCTTGGGGATCTTGGACGGCGCCTCCGGCGACGGCGGCGCCGCCGCCGAGCCAATGTGGCTCGCGCGGGAGCTCGCGCGGCTCTTCCGCCGCCGAGGCGCGTCGCCCGCGACGCTAAAGTTGTGAGAAGAGGCCTGTGATGCGTCCAAGTGGCGTCGCCGGCGCTCACCCGACAGATGCTTGGAGGACGGCGGCGGTCGACGGGACGATACTGGCGCTGCTTGCCGCTCATGCAGTGACGAGGACTCGGGAGTGTTGATCGATGTGTCCGAGTCCGAGTCCGAGTCGTCGTCCGAGCTGCCAAAGAGCTGCTTCTTGACACGCTTGGGCGTCTTCTTGGGCCGCGCAGCTGGACTCTGGCCACTGGACGAAGCAGGAGACACGGTGGCGGTATCCGAGCGCTTCTTGGCCGACCCGTTGGCGGTAGATTCCGCCGCTCCATTCGCCGCCAGCGACTCGCCGAGCAGCGCACGAGCAAACGGCCCTTCGATCTTGTACTCGAACTGGAACCGGGAGCTCGAGGCCATGCCGGGGACAGCCACGAGCTGCTGGAGGTACTCGAGGAACTCTTGCGCGCGCTTCTGCATGTTCTCCGGCTTGGTGTTGTTCCGCAGGCGATGCTTGGACGGGAACTTGGGTAGAGTCGTCGAGGCGAACGCCGAGGCGAGGCGTGTGTGGATCTCTTCGAACTGCGAGTACGTGAACGCGAACGAGTGCTCCGCGCTCGGCCCGGCGTGGAAAGCAAAGGTGAAGACGCCGTCGAGCTTCTTGCCGACGCTCTGGACTGCCGATGACACGAACGAGACCGATACTGGCACGTCCCGAGACGGAGCGGTCGCGGATACGAACCCGCTGGTGCTGGACGCAGCGCTCTTCGGGCTTGTAGGCCCGCCCGCACCGGAGCGACGGGCGAAGAGTGACGTGCCGAGGCCTGCGCATGCAACATCCACGTCAGCCTCGCTCTCTTGTCGACCAAGCAGCGGGGCAACACGCTCACGTACCTGTCGTTGACCTCGAGTCGGCAGACGCGTCACTGTCGCTGCCACTCAAGTCGTCTTCGACACGGCGTCCGGCCGATTCACGCCCCGCTCCATTCGTAGTAGCCACGCTGCGACGACCGCCATCGTCGCTCCGATGAGCAGCAGCGGTCTTGTCCCGCGTGGAAGCGCCAAACAAGCCACTGTCGCCGCCGTCGTCGTCGTCCTCGCTGCTGTCGTCAAACAATCCCTTTCGCCCGCTCTGGGCCTTTTTGACCCCGTTGCTTGTGCCAGAAGCGTCCTCTCCTTCGATCGCCTTCTTCAACAGTGTCTTCCCCTCGGCGCTCAGCTGCGAGTCCCGTTTCCGGCTGCGAGTTTTCCTGCTCGACACTGACACGGGACTCGCCGCATCATCGCCTTCGTCGACAGTGTCCGCTCGGTTCCGTCGGATCGCAGCCAGGCTCGCGGCGAACGCGTTCGCCATCGTGGGTCCTTGCGAGCTTGGACTCGACGCGTCCTTGGCTCGGCTGCTTCTTCGATGGAAAGCCGCGCCACCATTGGCGACCGAGCTGGCGGTCGATTCGAACGAGTCGCGCCGCGTCTTCGGCGTCGACCGCGAGCTCGGTCGCCTGCCTCCGCCCATGATGGCGGCCAGGCTGCTTTGGATGTCGAACTTGTCCGCGTTGGACGCCCGTGCCCGCCCCTGCGACGTTGATGCCCGCGGAGGCGGATGGTCTAGCGACATGGTGTCGAACGACGAGCTGCGGAAGCTGCTGCTGGACCTGGACGGCCGCGAGTCGCCCCCAAAGCGGTCGACGTCGTCGAAGCTCGAGCGCACTGACAACGGCGGAGGGAATGGAGGCGGCGGCGGCACAAACTGCGAGGTGCTACTCGATGCAATAGAGAGCCGGCGCATGGACTGCGACGGCGGCGGCGGCGGAGGCGGGATTCCCCCCATGCTGAACCTGCGGTCGTTGCCTGACTGGTGCTTGTGCCGCGACGAGCCCGACGAGAGGCGCGAGGAGACCGACGACCGCTCCGACCCCTCGTCCGAGAGGGAGCCACTGCCCGAAGACGCCGAGCGATGCCGATGCGGCGCGTCCGCGGCGATAATGACTGTTATGCCGAGCATGGTCCAAGCCAACGCAACACCGCGTCAGTACGTCCACCCCGCTGACGTCGTCACAGTCGCAGCACGTACACTGTCCAGGCGGCGGTAGCTCGACGCGCACTTTGTACTTTTGCTCGACGAGCTTGGTCTGCAGCGGCTGCACATTGTCCGTCTTGCCGCCCGCCGCCTCCTCAATGCGCCGCCGGTACGCCGCCTTGTTGACGCGGCCGGTTGTGGGCGCCTGGCGGCGCTGCAGCCGCAGCTTGCGCTTCTCCAGCACGCGCGCCGTGTCGTCGTCGAGCGACCCGAGCCCGTCGACGCGCTCGAGCGGCGTCATGTTGCTGATCTCCTCCTCGCGCGCCAGCAGCCGCTGCCGCTCCTCCTCGAGCGCGCGCGCCTTCTTCTCCTTCCACTTGCGGATCTTCTCCTCGCGCTCCTCCTCCAGCCGCTTCTCCTCCTTGCGCGCGCGCCGGCGCTCTCGCCGCACCTCCTGCCCCGCCGCGCTGTCCGGGTCCAGCACCGCTGTTGGGTCATTCATACCCACCATGCCAAGCCGTTAGAGCCCACTTCAAGTTGCCCTTGCACAGGTTACGAACAGCCTACACCCCCCCGTCCCCATATAGGTATAGGATATCGCTTTGATGCTACATAACAGACAGAGATCCTAAACGTTACGCTGTTCCCAATGCAGGACGCGCCATGAACGTACCGACAAAGGCGCGGCACCACTTCTCGAGGTCCAGGCGGTTGAACGCGGCCAGGAACATGCGGGGGCCGGCGCGGCGCTTGTCCACCTTGAGCTCCAGCCCGTACGCGTCCGCCTTGAGCAGGCCGTCGCCGTCCCAGCCGCAAAAGCCCACCAGGTGCGCGGCGTCCACGCGCGCGCGCGCGTCCGGGTCCGCGCCGTCGAAGAACTCGAGCTTGCGGTTCATGGAGAGCACCACGTAGCGGTCCACCAGGGGCGCCGGCCGGCCGCCCCGCAGCGCCGACGCCGCCACCGCGCGAGGACTCGCGTCCGCCTCCGGCTTGTACTGCAGATAGCCCTCGTGCACGATCCAGGGGCCGCCCATGGCGACGGAAGCGAGCGACTCGGCGCGTGCAGCCTTCTTCGTGGAATTTGTACTGGGTTTCACTATGGGGAACGAGCGAGGAAGGCCTCGATCGTTGAGGGGGAGGACGGGAACGAAATTGACAAAAGTATTCCGCTAAATCTGTCGCATAAGATTATATGCGTTGGTAGAAATGGAAAATAAGACGGACGCGAGGAGGCGATTTGTCGCAATGGACGTCTGACTCCTTTTTGGCGAATCAGCGCGCGTTCTAGCTCGATTCAGAGCGTAATCAGCTCGCTTTTGTATGCTTTCGGATACCTATTCGGGAGTGCACGTGTCAATATTGAAGTTGATCCATTGATGGGTACTTAATCGACCAAATAGGCTCTTCAAGATGAGCTCTTCAAGCTCAGGAGTCTGATAACCGCCCTCCTCCTCACACACAACACACACACATGCCGCCGCTTGCACGCGTGTATTACCAATAAACCTGCATACCAACCCACCTACCTAGTGTACCTGATACTGCACCACGCCTCGCACACACACGCCCGCCCTAGGCCATGGGCGGCGGCTTCAGGTCGCTGTCGAACGGCTCGAGGCCGAAAAACTCGAAGGGCGGGTCCCCACGCGGCGCCAACGGGTAGCTTCCGTCCGTCTTGGGCTGCTGGAACTTGCCGAAGCTGTTGCCGACGGGCGCAAACACGGGCGAGGGCAGCCGACGCGCTGGGGACTGCTGCTCGCCGTCGCCAACACCACACAGCCAGAGGATGAGTCGGCGCCGAAGCAAGACGAGAGACTGCCTTACGCCTCCACGCCGACTCCCAACTGTCTAGGGGAGGGCGAGGCGCTCGAGCCAATGCGTGCAACTCAGGCGAGTCACATGAAGAGGGTCCATACCTGTTCCAGAGTGCCGAAGGGCCCCATGCTCGTGGGCTGCGGTCTATACGAGCTCGGCATGGCGAGCGGCGGCGGCGAGAGGGTCGGCTTGAACGATCCGCCGCCGCTGCTAACGTTGATCATGCTTGCGCTGGAGCTGCTGGCGACTGCCGAGAGCCCCGACGAGTACACGGCCTCGGCGTGGGGCTGTGCCGGTCCTCCGTGCGGCGACTGGCGGAAGATGGGCGCCGACACGGACACGGGGCTGTCGTTGCGCCACAGATCGCGCTGTGAGCCCTGGATCTCGTCCAGGATGCGCTTGTGGGGTAGGTTGATGGGCGATGGGTCCGTCGAGCGGAACGCCTGCTGGCTGTTGCTGGTGCCTACATGCCAGAGACGGTAAGGAGTTCCGTGTCAGCTCAATTAGGCAAAAAGACCCACCCAGCCTAGAATACGCCTACGTACCGTCCACCGACTGCGCGTACATGCCTCGCGACTCGGCGTACGGACTGGACGTGGCGTAGGGCGACGGCTGCTGCTGCTGCTGCTGCTGCTGCTGCTGCTGCTGCTGCCGGGCGTACGATTGCTGCTGCTGTTGCTGCTGGGAACCGAAGATACCAGCGCCGGTGGGCGTCCCAACAGGTGTGGACGCGTTGCTGTCGGTGCGGAGGTGGCGATGGTGGGCCATGGCCGACGGCATGTAGTCGAACACGCCGCCATCGCTGGGGGAGGCCATCGGGGCGCAGTTGACTGGGAAATCCGACGGCCCAAATCTCTGAAGGGGGTACACGCCCGCCTGGGGACGCATGGGACCCGCAGCGGACGGCGAGTGGCCCATGTCGGCCGCCATTTGGCTCATCTCGGCCTGCAGCGAGCCGTGGCGTTAGCAGGCGCGGACGGAGGCATACACGACCGACGCGGGCGGTAACTTACGCGCGTGAGGCTGTCCGGGGACGACTGCAAGAACATCTTGTGGAAGGCCGAGGGTGGGGACCCCGAGCCGCGAGCGGCCCCCAGGAGGGATGGGCTGGCCAGGGGCGAGCTGGTGGCGGAAGCGACGCGGATGCCCTTGCCCTCGCGCATCGGGCCCTTCTTACGGATCGACTGGCGCTGCATACGACGCATCGTCGAGTAGTAGCGGTTCTTGATGGCATTGTCCGTGCTGGTAGAGCGGAAGGGGGCGTTAGAGGACGGCGAGCGTATTTTACCCCGTTGCGGACGGTAGTTTTCAACGCACCGGCCCGGCAGCATCTTGGAGATCTCGGCCCACTGGTTGCCCACGTTCTTGTGGCACTCGAAAATGACGTAGTCCTCCTCGGCCGTCCACGCATCTTTGCGAACGGACGGGTTCAAGTGGTTGTGCCACCTGCAAGAATCGTCCGCAAAAAAGTAAATTACGCGTTCCCACCCCGTCCTCAGCGCAGCGGATGGACCACGCACCGCTCACGGCACTGCTTGCCGACGCGGCCGGGTAGGTGCATGGCGATCAGCGACCAGCGCTTGGCCCCGTACTGCTTGACGAGCTGCATCAGCTTCTCGTTCTCCTGCAGGAAATCGGCCGACATCGCCACCATTATGTAAATTACCGCGTCCCCTCCGTGTCTGTCCGCAGCAAAAGTAATTAGCAGTCGTCCCCACCTCGCGCGTCCACGGACGCTTGCTGTTCGAGTCACCGGCCTTCCGCCGGCCCTTGGCCCCACCCGCGCTCTCGTCATCATCCTCCGCAAACGAGTCCTCCGCGCCGCTGTACCGGCTGCCGGGGCTGCTCGTGACGCTCGGAGACGCGTGCAGCGCGCGGAAGTAGCCGAGCTGCGCAGAATACATCCGCGGACGGTAAATTTCCGGATCCCCAAAGAGGCCGTCCGCAGGAAGAGTCACGTACCGCGTCCGCAGCGTGCGGGGGCCCGTCCAGGAGATCCTGGCCCATGGACGGGAGTGGGGTCCGCAGGCCGCCGCCGCCACCCGCGTGCAGGCTCATATCCCCATGGTCCGCGAGCTCCATCAGGTCCAGCTTGCGGTTCATGGCTGCACCGTCGGGTAAGTTACTGGCCGCGGTTGCACGCGAGCGTTAGCCCTCGAGACGGTTTCCACTCCCCGTTGCGGACGGACTCACGTTACACCGGCCCGCGGTTTTACGGAACTGGTGGGGACGACTGAACGCGGGGCGCTGCGGACGGCCGCGGTCGCTGCTTGGGACGGTATGTGATTGTGTGAGGGTGGCGGAGGAGTCGCGCCCTGGTGGCCGCATCCGCAAGGGGGCGTGCGTGGAACGTTTCGTCTCGTCCGGCAATCTATTTTTCTTTCGGGTAAAGTACATCCATGTTGCAGATCGAAGAACAACTGGCACCAGTGGTTTGCTGCAACCGCACATACAATTCCTTGCATGTTTGTCCCCAAAGGGCGTGCGGCCGGTCCCAGTCTGTCACATGGCCCTTCGGTGGGATCTTGAACCGACACGCGATGTGGGCTGGGCGATGCAGACGTATTTTACTTGAGCTTTGTATAAAATCAGGAAGGATACGATAGAAAGTCAACGCGCCCCACGCCCTTCAAGAGCCCGTAATGTTTCAGTAATGTATCCCGTCGGACGGGTAAACTTCCAACGCTCGGCCGATCCTCGCCAACAGACACGCCCGTCCGTGCGCACTGCGCACCCATTTGGCGAGGAAAAACGCGTCCCCACCGGCCCCCTGCGGATTGCGGACCGGTCTTTTGACCGGCGGTTACATCCCCTCTCTTCTGCCGACCTATTCGCTGGCGACTGCGACTGCCCCGGCGAAAGGCCAGGCCGCAGCACAATCGGACGGTCTGGGGACAGCCGCAGTCGAAGGAAACTTCAGTATGGTGCGGTAATTTACCGTTTTATCCCCAGTCGATATCTCGTTACACTGTCCGTCACTTTGAGCTGCCACCAAGAGGTAGTTACGCCGTACCAGAACCCAATAACACAATAACACAATAACACAATAACCTGAAAATCCTATTTATTACAAAAAACCGGCGTATTTAATTCATCTTGACAGGGTTTCGATTTTTGGCGGGAAGCCACTTGGAGCAGCGCGCGCCAACACAAACGGATCAATTCCATCTTACCTACCTACTCAAAGGGTCGACTTGTTTGGCTGGAGCGAGCATGGTGCGCTCTCTCGGCGTGGTGGTGGCGGCGGCCGAGGCCAACTGGGGCATCGGCTTCAAGCAGCAGATCCCGTGGCGGCTGCCGACGGATCTCAAGCGCTTCCGCGAGCTGACGGTGCGCGGCGACGGCGACGGCGGCATCCAACACGCCGTCATCATGGGCCGCAAGACGTGGGAGTCGCTGCCGGCCAAGGTCCGGCCGCTGCCCAAGCGCCTGAACGTGGTGCTCTCCCACAACGAGGCCTTCCGCGCGGCCGTGCCCGAGGGCGTGCTGGCCGCGGCGAGTCTGCCGGCGGCGCTGGCGCTGCTGGACGCGCGGGGCGACGCCGTGGACGGCGTGTTCGTCATCGGCGGCAGCGCCGTGTACGCCGAGGCGCTGCGGCACCCGCGCTGTGACCGCGTGTTCCTGACGCTGGTCAAGGGCGAGGCGCCCGAGTGCGACGCCTTCTTCCCGCCCGACGTGTACGCGCTGGGCTTTGCGCAGGCGAGCGCGTCCGAGGTCATGGAGGAGACTGGCGTGGCGTTCCAGTTCCTCGAGCTGCGCCGGCCAATCGGCGCGGACAAGCCGCACGAGGAGCTGCAGTACCTGTCGCTGATCCGCCGGATCCTGGACGAGGGCGTGCGCAAGGGCGACCGCACGGGCACGGGCACGCTGTCGCTCTTCGGCGCGCAGATGCGCTTCAGCCTGCGCGAGGACTCGTTCCCGCTGCTGACGACCAAGCGCGTCTTCTGGCGCGGCGTGGCCGAGGAGCTGCTGTGGTTCATCAGCGGCGACACGAGCGCCAAGACGCTGCAGGACAAGGGCATCCACATCTGGGACGGCAACGGCTCGCGCGAGTACCTGGACGGGCTCGGGCTGCACGCGCGCGAGACGGGGGACCTCGGGCCGGTCTACGGCTTCCAGTGGCGCCACTTTGGCGCTGCCTACACGGACATGCACGCCGACTACTCGGGCCAGGGCGTGGACCAGCTGGCCGAGGTGATCCGCAAGCTGCGCGAGAGCCCGGACGACCGGCGCATCCTGCTGTCGGCCTGGAACCCGGCGGACCTGCCGGCCATGGCGCTGCCGCCGTGCCACGTGCTCTGCCAGTTCTACGTGGCCGACGGCGAGCTGTCGTGCCAAATGTACCAGCGCTCGGCCGACATGGGCCTCGGCGTGCCCTTCAACATCGCCAGCTACGCGCTGCTCACGCGGCTCGTGGCCCAGTGCGCGGGGCTGCGGCCCGGCGAGCTCGTGCACGTCATCGGCGACGCGCACGTGTACCTGGACCACGTCGAGCCGCTGCGCCAGCAGCTCGCGCGAGCGCCGCGCGCCTTCCCCAAGCTGCGCATCAAGTGCCCGGACAAGACGGACATTGACGCCTTCACGTTCGCCGACCTCGAGCTCGTCGACTACAAGCCCATGGGCGCCATCAAGATGGCCATGTCTGTCTAGTAGTATAGCGAACGACACTGCACGAGAGAGGGAGGGGGAGGGTACGCCCCCTCCTTCTTTCAACTCGGAGCGGCATACCGGCCTACATGCATTGCGGACTGCTTGAAGTACTTCAATGGGGCTACTATTTGTGGCGGCGTGGGAATAACTTATCGAGGCGGCGCCGACGCGTCAGCCTGGCTTAGATGGCCGAGGGCGGCTGCTGCACGGGCGCGGAGGACACGCTGAGCCCCATGGGCGGCAGCGAAAAGGTGACGGAGGACGCGCGCAGCTTCTTGCCGACCGACTTGCCGACGCTCCGGAGCGACTGCGCGCGCGTCCGCAGCAGGCGCGAGACGGCCGCGGCGCTGGCCCCCGCGCGCGTCTTCCGCCTCGGGGACGCCGCTTGAGGGCCGGTCGAGGTCGAGGGAGCGACCGGCGCGGCGCTGGGCTGGAGCGCGAGCTGCAGCACCTTCTTCTGCGTCTCGAAAAAGACCTCGAGCTCGTCGTCGCGCAGGCCGAGCGCGCGGTGCTGCGGCTCGCCCCAGTAGTTGCGCTGCCAGGCGTGGATGGCGTTGCCCCAGGCCTTGCGCTCGCCCCAGGAGGGCGCCGAGAGCACCAGCAGCGTGGGCTTGCCCACCAGCACCTGGCGCCCGTCGCGGATCTTGGCGCGCTGCAGCCGCACCGAGAAGCTGAAGGGGCAGTCGCGCGCCTCGCCCTCCGGCACGCCGCGCACCTTGATCTTGGCGCGCGACAGCAGCAGCTCGCGCACCAGCACGCCGTTGTGCCGCCTGGAGAAGCACTGGAACCGGCCCTCGCCCAGCACGCAGTAGTAGATGGCGCTGCGCCGGCCCTCGTCGTGCAGGATCAGGTACCCCTCCTTCGACATGCGCTCGTCGGACGGCGAGGACGCCGCGTGAGGTGCTCTCCAGAAGCAGGCAGGTAGAAGGGCGTGTCGCGCAGAAGCTCGAGGCGGTCGCGCGCGCGCAGCGGTAGCGGTCGAGGAGAAATGGCGCTCGCAGCGAGCGCACTCCTTGGGCTTTGCGTGGTGCTTGCTTTGGGTTACTACTTACTGATGGAGCGACGTGGCCGACGAAGCCTGGAAGCTTTTCGTTGACTTGGGTTACGTATGCTTGACTTGGAATTTGTATGTAAAAATCAGGGCGGAGTACATGCATGGTCGGGGTGTCGTTTTCCCGCATTTTTCCAAGATTCCAGACGGTGCTCCGTCCTAGAAAAGCGTAGCACAGTAACAGACATGCAGCTTATTCTCCTTAATAATGCCCATGTTTTTCACGAATGTACGAAGACTTGCGGTTTCATAAGGAAACTTTGATTAGAGTCACTCTAATAGAGTGTGCCCTCCCGTACCCAAGACAGAAGACAGCACATGATTCGCCACAAATCTGCTTTCCATCTCCTTATTGGCTATTAAAATGGATCTGCGTGGTTTAGCCAATCAAATTGGAGAAAGAGGCGATTACCCATTTGCGCAGACATTTTCCTGACGTAATCGCCATGGAGCTGCTCACATCCTGAGTAGGATGTAGTCGCTCTATGACCCCACTCCCCGTCCGTCCGCGCGCCCCGGCACCTTCTCAGCCCACATGCAGGCGCCCGAGCGGTCTCCAAGCGCGCGTAGGCGGCTGTTCGAGGGCGTTGCCCGCTCGCAGCGCTGGGTGCAGCGCCAGCGCAGCCAGCGCGCCGACACGGAGCTCGGCGTCTTTGACTTCCTCGTGCTCTGCTTCGAGCAGATCGCGATCGCCGGCGCGGCCATGAACTGCTTCCGTTCCGTCTCCTCCTCCTCCTCTACTCCTTCTTCAGCATCCGCTCCAAACGACAACGACAGCGACGTCGTGTTCCCAGAGACCGTCACGCTGCTGCCGCTCGCAATCCTCACCATGGTCGTCTTCAGCGCGGTCGTCGTCTGGGTCTCTCCGTGGCTCGCCGGGTGCTGCAAGCGCGGCTGCTGCTGTGCTCGTCCACGTAACAGCAGACCGTCAGTGTCGCCCTCGTCCCGTCCGCCGCTGTGCACTACCCGGCGCCACGCCATGCCCGTCATCACGGTCGTGCTCAAGCTCACGTTCCTCAACTACGTCGCCGGGATGCTCGGCCGGAGCGAGCACTTTGCGCTCAAGCGACAGCTCGGCGACCTGCTCGCGGCGCTGCTGCTACTGCTGTGCGAGCTGGTCGACATGTTCGCGCTGCTGCACACGTGGTGGGCCGAGTTCCGCCGCGCGCGGTCCGACCCGCTGACCGTCGCGGACGTTTGCGCGCGCCACGAGGAGCGGATGAGCGCGCGCAAGCACCTCGTGCTGACGTTCTTCGACCGGTGGAAGGACTGCGGCACGGTCTCGTCCTTCCTGGGCCAGAACGAGCTGCTGATGCTCGGGGCGGAGGTGCCGTCCATGGCCTGGGCGGCATGGACCGCGTGCTCGATCGGGAGCACGCCCGAGCGGCTCTCGTACCACGTCCACCGCGTGCTCACCATGCTCACGATCATCATGGGGACGTTCGTGCTCGACCAAGCGCCGCAGCTATCGCCTGACATCCAGGGCGCCGTCGTGTTTCTCGTCGCAGACGTCGCGAGGTCGGCCCTCAGCGTGTACAACGGATGCATGCGCCAGCAACGACAGGCCACTGCTGCTCCACCGTTGGCACCTACGGTTGACGACAACATTGGCGGCGAAAGCGCTGCGACGGAGTCGTTCGCGCCCTTGCCAAGCAATGGCGCTGCCAATGCGCGTGAAGACTCGGAACAGGCGCTGATGCGGCCTCGGGGACCCACAGATGCGTCTACTGCTGCTTCTTCACCACCCAGAGCATCGGTCCAGGACTCTTCCAAGCCAGCAGTGTGCTTAAAGCTCCACCGCATCACGACAGTGCTGCGTGACATTCCATCGCTTCACTGGCTCAAGGCTGCAATCGACTGCATCTTCGTCGTGAACGTCGTGCTCAACTTCTTCGAGACCGCGACAGCCTCCAACGCCCAGCGCCTATACCAGACAAGCGCAGCTGGCAGTGACGCTGTCGACTGGCAACGACTGCAGAACCAGGTGAAACGCACGGTCATCGTCATCTACTACCTCCTGGGCGGCATCCTGGCGATCTCGCTCGCCTTCCGAATGCTCTACGCATACGCCTCCTTCTCCACGTCCCCGTCCGCAAGGTGGTGGCGGAAGATGTCGTGCATCGGCAGTAAACGCAGCGTCCAGACGCAGACACCCCCGCACGACTACATGTACGCCAGGAAGTTCGAGTTGAGCGTCCAGTGTGTCAAGCTGGTGCTGGTCGGCGTCTCCATCGACGTGTTCGGCAGCGTAATGGTGCGGCGAGGCTGGCTGGTGCTCAAGGAGGGCATCGACGTGCTGATCGCCTACATGATCGGCATGATCGCGCTCGCGAACGTCGTCGACGCCTTCGGTCGAGCACTGACGAACGGCCCGGACGGCTCCTCTCTGGCCACGTCACCGCCGACGCTAATGGTCGAGGACGGGCGCGTGACGGTGCTCGCGAAGCTCAACACGGCCATCCAAGTGCTGTGGGACCGCCTGAACGACTTTCTGTGCCCACTCAGCCTCGTGCACGTCCTCGTCGACTACTCTGGCGATGTGACGCGCAACTTGATCGTGTTTTACCTCGTGCTCGCCGTGTGCGTGCTGCACGCGGTCATCGCGTTCCTCGACCGCACGGACGTCACAGACACGGCCTACGCCGGCGAGCGCTTTGGGTATTTGGTTGCCATCTCGATGGTGGTGCTCGGCTCGACGCACTACGTCCCGCGAAGCGGCGGCGACTTGTGGGCGCCCACACAGCTCGTGTTCATCAACTTTGCGCAGCTGCTCGTGGTGCTCGTGAAGGATGGACAGGATCGGTGGCGGCAACGCCAAAAGAGTCGCGGAGTTCGTAGCCAGCTCCTCGAACGTGGAGAGTCGCTCGAGACTCCTCTCCTCTCTTCCTGCTCCGAAGATCCCAGCAACTTGCCAGCTAGCGGCCGACGCTCACTCTTGAAGCGCCAGCCGAGTGCCGAGAGACGAACGGGGGCCGAACAGAGTGCGTCCACCGCGGAGATGTAAAGCGACGCGATCTCTATTCCTGAACCCGACTCGGTGCGCAAGGAGGAGTCGCTTGAATCGCTGACGTGTCAGAGTCCGAGAATGGGGAAAAGCGCCAAGCGGAAGCAGCTAGAAGCGCTCAAGCGCGAGTTCCTGAGCCAGCATGGTGACGGACGCAGCCAAGAAAAGCGCGCGCAGGCCCGCGCCACGCTTGATAAGCTCCAGCGCAAGCTCGACGACGACGCGCTGCGGGAAGACGGTACGGTTCCAGTGGCGGGCTGCTGTCGCGACGAGCAATAAACTCATTGCGCTCGTACGTTAACTGCAATGCAGGCTTTTGGTTCCACGACGGAAGATACATGGACTCGCGGCGTGCGCGCCTGACGCCGGGCATGAAGGCGCAGAGCTACACGGGGCACTCGCGCCGGGTTTCGAGCGTCTCAGTGGTGACAGCCGGGAGCTCGTTTCCGACCAACGACGGAGATACTTCAGAGGCAGACACCAATCATCAGCTGCTGTTCACGTTCGCGGCCGACAAGTGAGTCGATAATTGCGCATTGGATGGCTGGTCTCTCCGTGACCACGCACCTGAGTCGCCATGCTGATCCCTTGGTGCTGTATGAAGCTAGGATCTGCGCGTGGAACTTCCGCTCCGGGCAACTGCTTGCAGCAGTCGAGACGGAGGCGTTGCATGCGCAGTCCGTGTGCGGAGCAGCCACTTTCGCCGCAGACTGTGGCTCGACGGGCTGGATCTGGCTCGCGTACGCATCGCGTAAGTCCCGATCGCATCGTCTACGGATGTATCACGCCTCTCGACTCATCCTGTGCGTCATCCGACAGACCAGACGCCGGTGCTGCACGGGTTTGACTGCCTCGACAACCGCGTCCACCCGTCAAAGGTGCCGCTGTCCAAGCCTCCCGAAATGTCCGACAACTACTGCACGGGCCACCAGCAGCAGATCGCGTGCATGGCCTTCTCCCATCACGCGAGGCTGCTCGCCACCGGGTCGTGGGACTCGACCTGCATGCTCTGGCAAGTGCCTCAGAGCACGACAGCAACAAGACACACCCAAGTTCCGGCAGTGCTCGTGCTGTTGCGGGTGCTCCCAGTCGATGACAGCGGCGTCCTGAGCCTCGCATTCGCACAAGACGATTCGGCGCTCATCACGTGCGGCGAGTGCCAGGTCAAAGTGTGGTCACTCGACGATGTCGAAGGCGTTGAAGCGCGCGCAGACACGGACAATCAAAGCGAGGAAGGGGCAGAAGTGGTCAAGCGCTTAGCCGACAAGCTGACGGCTTGGGAGGACGCGATCCCGTACTCGTTCTCGGCCGAATACTCGCTGCGGCTCGCTGAGTTCGACGAATCGCTCCTATCCCTTGTCCCCAATGACGGCTGGACGTTCAGTAAGTATGGCGTGCAGCACTCTTCGACGGCGTTGTCACTATTGGTGCCTCCTACAACCAGCGAGGCGATGATTTCGGACGAAGAAGTCTCCAAACGCGTCAACCGATGTCTACAATGCATCGCTGATGCTGTTGTGGGGTATGAGACGACATGCACAGCACAAGCGGCGCCTCGAGACCCCAGCAGCAGCAGCAGCAGCAGCAGCAGCAGCAGCAGCAGCAGCAGCAGCAGCAGCAGCAGCAGTGTCGATGAATTGGACAGAAGCTCAAGTCAAAAGGAGGCGTCGCTGGCTGCCGAGTACTCACGCGCTCACTTGAGCGCAGAGTACGAGGAGATGGACAGCTTCCACTTCGAGCAACTGCTCGACCCCGCTGCAGGCGTCTCCAACTTATCATCCAAGGATCCAGTGACGAGGATCGACTGCATTCTACCATGGCAAAGCGCTTGTGGCACGGACGTCAACCGACGGCCCCGGACGTTCAAAGACGCAACCCTTGTGAGCTCATGATGCCGGTTGCATCGGACAGGTATCTAGCCCAGACTAACTCGCTCTATCCGCTTGTTCCGCCCTAGGACGGCGTCTTCTCTCGCCACACGTCGACGATTTCTGGCTGCAGCGTCGCCCACGAGCTCGACATGGTCGTCACGGTCGCGTACGACCGGAGCGTCCGGTTCTGGCGACTGAGCGCCGGCGTCGTGCTCGAGACAGTCCGGAGCGCCCACGCAGCGCCCATCACGTGCTGCGCTCTCACTCGCAGCGACGCGTGCTTCGCCGCGGGGATCGACATGCTGCTGGCCACCGGCGGCTCGGACAACCTTGTCAAAGTCTGGCGGCGAGGGCGCGATCTTGCGACAGGCAGCGCCGAGTGCGTCTACGCGCTGTCCGGCCACTACGACGCCGTCCAGAGCGTCGCGTTCGATCGCCAGGCGGTGTTCCTCGTGTCTGCCGGCCAAGACGCCAATGTCTTCACGTGGCGCGTGCGCCCGTCGAGTCCGGACACGCCGGACGTCCCTGCGGTCGAGAAGATCGACCGTTTCTCCATCACTATCTCATGGACCGAGCCGCTCGCGAACGGCGCGCGCATCTCCCACTACGTCGTCCGCACGACGCAGCTGGGCGCGCTGCCCGCCGCAGGCAGCAGTCTCCAGCGCGTTCCCGACGTCGAGGTCGCGTCCAAGTACTCGACGGCGACTATTGACAAGCTGCAGCCCGGCGTCCGGTACTCGCTCCAGCTCGCAGCCATCAACAGCGTACGTGCTTCGCCTCACATCGCCGTTCCTGCTTGTTTACTGCGACTAATAGTGGCTTGAACAACGTGCGCCAGATCGGATCGAGCGCCTTCAGCGCGCTGACCGCGCCGGTCGAGACGCTCGCGTTCGTGCCGGCCAAGATTGACCGCCCGGTCCAGTACAGTGACCGCCAAGCGTCCAGTATCCGTCTGGCGTGGACGCCTCCGTGTCCCAACGGCGCCGTGCTCGAGTCGTACACGATCAAGTGCCTGCCGGAGAACAGTGCGGCTGTCCCGGCCCTCCAGTTGACCGTCCCGGTCGCGGACGCAGTGTTGATCGCAATGCATGACAAGAGCAGCGAGTCGTCGCTGTTGGAGCCAGTCGCTGGCCAAACGAGCAGCGCTACGGGCTCGAACCGAGGGGGATCTCACAAGCGGAAGCCCAAGGCAAGGACGGAGACAGAGGCAGTCTCCAAGCGCGAGAAGATAGCCAACCGGGCGTCCAAGCTCGCCTCTAACGCTGTCAAGGACGCCACCGAAGCAGCCAGCCAGCCAGTCGAGGCCGCGTACGTCGTCGAGGGCTTGTGGCCGGGCGAGATCTACCAGTTCGCGGTCGCGGCGGCCAATCGCTGCGGTCTGGGCGAGTTCTCGCGCGTGAGCGACTACGTCAAGATGGCGTCGACGGCGCCCGACGCGCCGGGGGCGCCGACGCTCTTGGACGTTGGCAAGCGGCAGGCGGACGTCGCGTGGGTCAAGCCACGCTGCAACGGCAGTGAGATCCTGCAGTACACGCTCGTGTGGACCCAAAGCGAGGGCGAAGGCGTCTCTGAAGACGAGCAGATGTCGACGGTGCTGCTGGCGCACTCGATCACTGGAACGCGAGCCACGCTGACGGGTCTCCTGCCGGGTAGACCGCTCCGCGCCTGGGTCTCGGCGACCAACCTGATCGACAGTGCGCTGTGCACGTCGCCGCTCTCCCCGGCCAGTGCCACGGCGCGCACGCTCTGCGACGTGCCGGACGCGCCGCAGCCGCCGCCCCGACTGGCGTCCGCGTCCTCGCACTCGCTCGTGCTCGCGTGGACGCCACCGGTCGACAACGGGCTGCCGATCGAGCGCTACGACGTGGTGCTGTACCACGAGGAGTCGCAGTTCAGCGTCGCCGTCAAGCGCGTGCTGCGCGAGTTCGTCGTCCGTTCATCCGATTGCCGGCGTCATGGTGAAGCGGACGTGTCGGTCGCGATCGAGGACCTGCGCGGCGGCTGCTTCTACAGCGCCGACCTTCGCGCAGTGAACGCGCTGGGCGCTGGACCCGCGAGCGTCTGCAGCGCACCGCTGTCCACGCTGCCCGCGACCGTCCCAGCGTCGATCAGCTCTCCTCCTACGGTCTCAGACGTGACGCCGACCGGCGCGGTGCTGGCGTGGCGCCCGCCTGTCGACGACGGAGGCGCCCCGATGACGTCCGTCCAAGTCCAGTTCACGTCGTACTGTGCTTCGAAGGCGTCTCGAGTGCTAGGAGGACCAGAGAGCGAGGAGTACCGCAGCGACGAGGAGGGCGAGGTGGACGAGCAGAGCCTCGTGGACGGCGAGACGGCGTGGATGGCGCGCGGGCTGCGGCCAAGGCGCGTGTACCGCTTCCGAGTGGCCACGCGCAACGCTGTGGGCACAGCCGCCTTCTCGCCCTGGTCGCGGCCCGTCAACACGCCCAGCCTCGTGGAGTTCACCGTGGCGACGTACTTTGCTAGCCGCCCGCCGGTTGAGCACGCCAAGGCGCGCGTCCTGCAGGTACGAGCGCGCGTCAAGAGGGTCTGGCGTATGAGAGAGGTGCAATCGATGCTGACGTCGCGATGCGCGCCTCGTGATTCTAGCGGAGGTACCGCGCGTGGAAAGTGGCCGTCGCGGAGCGCAAGCGCGTCGCGGAAGGACTCGCACTCATGCTGCGGAGCTGGATTTTGTAGCTGCCGAACAGGAGTTAGGAGGGGCAAACCATTGGAGTCGGTCCGGGCTTGAACCGAGGTAGAACTCGTTGAACCTCACTTATATCAGTCCATTACAACACGAAATGGCCTAATGTACTAGTGTGAATTAGTATTTGCTACCCAGATATAGGGCTCCATCTGTCCTCTATAACGAGCTCTTATTTTTATTCTGATTGTCTAAAAGTTGTCTAAAACCACGATTTCGATCCAATGTAACCCTTATTAAAATTGCGTAACCACTCGACGGCGCTTCGGTTTCTGCTTCATTTCGCCATGGACCGCTACGACGCGGACGCGGACGCGGACGCGGACGCGGACGGCGATGCGGCCTTGCGCTCGCCGCTGTCGGCACGCTGGGCGTCCGCCGGGACCGCTCCTTCGTCTACATCCGCGTCCGCTCCACCCGCTGCGCGTCTGGCGCCGGGCAGCATCCGGTCTCTGATCCTGGAGAAGGAGAAGGAGCTGCACGACATCAACGAGTACCGCATCCGCACGCTGGAAGCGCTGCTGCGCGACAAGGAGAGCGCCGCGGCGGCGAGCAAGCAGCGGCTGGCCAAGCTGCAGGAAGACTTCAAGTACAACCTCAAGCTGCTGGAGGGCCGCGACGAGGAGCTGGCGCTGTACGACGCCAACTTTGCGGCGCTGCAGAGCGCGCTCCGCGAGCGCGACGCCGAAAAGAGCGAGCTGCAGGCGCAGCTGGCGCAGCTGGCGGCCGAGCGCGCGCAGACGCAGCAGCAGGCGCGCGAGCAGGAGGCCGAGAGCCAGCAGAAGCTCAAGGACGCGCGCGCGCAGCTTGAGGGCGCGCGCTGGCGCCACGACGACGAGCTGCGCGCGCTGCAGGAGGCGCAGGAGGCGGCGCGGAGGCAGCTCGAGCGCCAGCTGCGCGAGCGCGAGGATGACGCGGACGCGCAGCGGCGAGAGGCGGCCGCCGCCTTTGACGAGCTGCTGCGGACCCGCGAGGCGGAGCACAAGGCCGCGCTGGACGAGCTGCAGACGGCGGTCCGCACGCTGGAGCTCCAGGGCAAGGCAGCGGCGCGAGAAGCCGACGCGCGGAGCTCGCGAGCGGACGAGCTGCGGCGCAAGCTCGAGCGCGCGCAGGACGCGGCGGCCGCGAGCGAGAAACAGGTCAAGGCGCTCGAGTGGCAGCTCGCCGACGAGCGCGGGGCCGCGGCCACGCGCGTCCACGAGCTCGAGGCCGAGGCCGCGGCGCTCAAGGAGGCCAAGCAGGCGCTGCTGGACGAGTACGAGGGCAAGATGGCCGAGCTGCTGCAGTCGCTGCACGCCGTCGAGCGCGCCTTCGTGCAGCAGAAGGACAAGTTGGAGGACGAGCTGCAGCAGGCGGTCAAGCGCAAGGTGCGCGGGAAGCGCTCTACTGACTCAATATTGCTGGCTCCCCTGCGGCGTCCGAGACTGACGCTGCTGGTGGCTATAGGAGCACGAGGCGCAGGCGGCCGCCGCTGTACTGGAGTCCAAGCTGTCGAGCGCGACGGCCAAGCTGCGCGAGGCCGAAGAGCGCGCGGACCGGCTCGAGGCGGAGCTCAAGCAGGCGGCGTGGGAGCGCGACGACCTCGCGGCGGACAAGCAGCGCGAGGTCGAGCGGCTCCAGGGCGAGCTGCAGGACGCCGAGGACGCGCAACGAGCAGCCGCGGCCGAGCTCAAGCAGCAGCTCTGGGCGCTTGAGCGCGAGGCCGCGGCGCTGCGCGAGAAGCTCGCGGACGCGGCGGCACATCTGCAGATGCACAAGGAGAAGGACAAGCTGCAGCGGCAGGAGCTGCTGGACGCGGTCGACAAGCAGGAGGACCTGCGGCGGGAGGCGCTCGCGACCGGTCTGCGCTGGGAGAACAAGCTGCAGGAGGAGAAGCAGGCGCTCGAGGCGCGCGGCGACCTGCGCGCGAGAGAGCTGCAGCAGGCCGCGGACCGCGCCGTGATGGAGCGCCAGGCAACCGAGCAGCGCCTCGCGCACGCCGAGAGCGAGCTGCAGCGCCTGCGGTCCGAGCTGCGCGCCCTCAAGGCGGACGCGCGCATGACGGCGGCGTTCGGAGCGGCCGCGCCGCCCTCGCTCTCGCGTCCGTCGCCTGGGGTGGCAGAGGAGCTCAAGCCGTCGCCCGCGCCGCCGTCGCCGCTGTGGAGCGACGACCAGGGCGCCATTTCTCCAGGCGTGAGCGTCTCGCCGCTGCTCATGACGGACAGCCCGGTGGGGATGCCGACGACTGCGAGGGGCAGCTCGGGGCGATACGTTGACGGCAGCGGCTTCCGCTTGGACGCGGCCCGGGCGAGCGACGTGCAGGCGGAGAACGCCAAGCTGCGCGAGGTGATCCGGCAGATGAAGGACGCGATCCTGCAGCAGGCGCAGGGCCAGAGCGGCGGCAGCAAGAGCAGCAATGGCAGCAGCAGCAGCAAGGCGAGTCTGACGGCGCTACAGCTCGAGCAGAGCGAGCAGCGGCGCGCAGACCTCGAGCGGCAGCTGCAGGCGCTTCAGCACGAGCAGTCGACCGGTGCGGGCGACGCGAAGGCCGTCGCTCGCGAGCTGCTGGAGGCCCAGCGCGGGCTGGAGGCCAAGGACAAGCAGGTCCGAGAGCTTGAAGCCGAGATGGAGAGGCTCAAGACGGACGTGGGCGCGGCCGCAGCGCTCAAGAGCGCGCACGCGGCGCTCGAGACGCAGCTCGGAGACCTCAAGCGCGCGCTGGCGGCGGCCAACAGCGACATCGACCGGCTCGTCCGCGAGCGCGCGCAGCTCATGGAGCGGAGCAACCAGCTGCGCGCCGACCTGCGGAGGCTGTCGACGAAGCCAAGCGGTGAGGCGCTGCCCTCCGAGGCGTTCGCGGGCAAGAAGGACTACGAGAACCTCGTCGCGGAGCTCTCGCGGTCGCTGGAGGAGGCGCGCGTGCACAACAAGACGCTCAAGAAGGAGCTGCGGCGCATGGCCAAGCTGCTGGCGCAGCACGAGCGTCGAGGCGACGGCGGGGGCGGCGCCACCGAGCGCACGGCGTCCCCTTCGTCGTCGCTGGACGGAGACGTCCGTCCACACCGCCACGCGTCGACGCTGTCCATGATGCAGACGCTCGGGACCTCGCCCCCTGCTGGCCGGCGGTCCACGGCCACCACGAGGAGCAGCACGAGCAGCCGCAGCGCGTCGCTTGCCACGGGCTCCGAGCTGGACGCCGAGCTGCTGACGCTGGCGCGGCACAAGCGCCCGAGCGCGGGCGAGTCCATGGCGCTGCGGCGCTCTGCAAACGAGCGAACTCCCGGCCCGAGCGACGGCCGCGACCGAAGGAGACGCGACGCGCCGCCCAGCATCCCCGAGCACGGCGACGACGGGCTGCAGGAGGAGAAGGACACGGTGGGGGAGCATCTTCCGCCGCCGCCGCCGCCGCCGTCCGGGGCGCTCAGCTCGCTGTTCGGTCGTGGGCAAGGCGGCGGTGGAGGCTCCGACGGCGGGCTGTTGACGCGCGATCCGCCGGCGCCAGCGAGAACCGACAGCGGCGTGTCGGACGCGCGGCTGCGGCTGCAGCAGGCCAAGGAGATGCTGCTGCTGTCGGGCAGCAAGGCGGCGGCGGCGCGCGCGTCCGTGGGCGTGGTGGCGCGCAGCAGCGACCGCGAGACGCGCAGCCAGCGCGATGCCATCCACAAGATGCGCGAGCTGCAGTCCAAGCGCGCCGAGATGGCCAGCGAGCGCAAAAAGGTGCGCAATTACAGCCTCGCGAGTAATACCTGAAGACGGACTGGGAATTGTAAGCACTTGTGGGGGTTTCCGGGTCGGCAGCGCGCCCAGAGCCGCCGCACGCCCTCCTGGGCCGCGTCCATCGCCTGCCAGCGCTCGTCGCAGCGTCCCAGTCGACGCGGAGGCTAGAGGAAGTAGTCGGGCGTCCGACGCGACACGTGGGGCTCGCCGCGCCGCGGCGCCGGGTCGAACTGTAAGCTGTTGAAGCCAAGCGAGCACACGCCAAGCCGTCGGTCAGTACCGCACGTACGTATGGAAGTCGCGAGCGAGCGTGGGTAGCGACGGCGGCCATGGTGGTGGCGGCGGCGGTTGCAGCGGCTACGTACAAGGTGTACTGCATCTGCTCATCGACCTCCATGATGGCGGCCTCGTTGCCGCAGCGGTAGCAGTAGTTGGGCGCGCTGAAGATGGTGACGACGTTGCACTTGTGCGACCAGTTGTACCCCTCCATGACGAGCTGGTGCGCGCGCGCAATGAGCGTGAGTCCGTTGGCGCGGTTGAACTGGTCCGAGATGTCCTGGCCAAAGGTGTAGCCGGCGCCGCGCGGCGAGATGCCCCAGCCCGAGCGGTCGTCCGGGTCCGACCAGAGCAGGTCGCACATGGCGCCCTCGTGCGGCACCTCCTGCAGCCGGTCGAAGCCGCGGATGTAGTCGAGCGTGTCGATCGAGGGCGAGAGCCCGCCGTGCAGGCAGAAGATCTGGTTCTCGACCACGGCCGTGAGCGGCAGGTAGTCGAACACGTCCGTGAAGTACTTCCACACGTTCGGGCTGCCGTACTTGCGCAGGCACTCGTCGTAAAAGCCGTAGACCTGCGTGATCTGGCGCGACTCGTGGTTGCCGCGCAGGATGAACACGCGGTCGCGGTAGCGCACCTTGAGGCACACGAGCAGCGTGACCGTCTCGACCGAATAGTACCCGCGGTCCACGTAGTCGCCCATGAAGAGGTAGTTTGTGTCGGGCGCGTGCCCGCCGATGCGGAAGAGCTCCATCAGGTCGTGGAACTGCCCGTGCACGTCCCCGCAGACCGTCACGGGGCAGCGCACCGGCTGCACGTTCGACTCCTTGACCAGCACCTCCTTGGCCTTGGCGCACAGCTGCATCACCTCGTTCTCCGTCAGCGGCGAGCAGCCCATGAGCTTGGCGCACCACGCGTCCAGCGTCTCGATCGACAGGTCGAACGGCGCGCTCATCGTCAAGAGGAGGGTCACGGGGACGTGGGGGGGGCGGAGAGACGGCAGACGCGCGTGTGGATTGACGTAGGAGAGGCCGGGGGCGAGCGTGCAGGAGGACGGACGGACGGACGGACGGACGCTGCGGACGGAACCAACCTCTCGGGTCTTTAGCTTGGCCGGATGTATGGATTCCCGTTGGATTTCTGCGACCGACGGACGAATGGCAGTCCCCGGTTTAGTGCCACGGCATTGTGTGAGCGATTAGTGACGCGTCATACTAATGGAAAGATCTCGCCTTCAACGAACAATTTCAATGCTGCAAGCAAGTGGCAATGCAATTCTCTGGTCGCCAAGCTACGCCTGCTCGCTTCTATCGTCTCGACGCGTGCTTGGGCCGTCGTCTTCTGCAGCGTAAGCGCTCGCTCTCTATGCGTCGCTTCTACTGCGCGGAGCGCGTGCGGCGCTCGAGCTCCAGCAGCGCCTGCTCTATCCGCCGCGTGATGGCCGAGTACAGCGCGCGCTCGCGGTCCTGCGTCTCCCAGTGCGGGCTGCCGCCGACGACGCGGTCGGCCGCGTACTTGTCGAACAGGTCGTCGAACGAGATGGGCTCGCCCACGACCACGCTCACGTCCACGCCCGTCTTGGGCAGCACGCTGATGAGCCGGTTGTTGCTGTCCTGGGGCATGATCTTCTCCATGTTGGCGTGGTAGAAGGGGATCACGATCGGCCGCTCCTTGGCGCGCGCGATCAGCTTGCCCACGCCCCACTTGAGCCGCCCAATCTCCTCGCGCAGCGGGCTCGGGCGGCCGCCCAGCGCTGTAGCAGCACCACCACCACGTTTGCATGCCAAGAGCTGTGAATACCAAAAGCAATGCTCCACAGTGGCAGTAGACGGCGGCTCGACGCCCACCTTCCTGCTGCTCGATCTTGCCCTCAGGGAAGATGTGCACCCATCCGCCCGCCTCCACCTTCTCAAAGATGTCTCCCATCATCTGCAGTAGCAGGCGGGGTACTCGTGAGTCACCCCAGCAACAGACACGAGCCAAGGGGCTACATAAGGCACGACGCACCTTGTGGTCGATGCCCCCACCGCGCTTGACTGGCAGCGTCTTGGCGCCAAAAAAGACCGCCGACAGGATCCGCCCCTTCGTGTAGCAGTACTCCTGGCTGCCATGTCGACACAGCGAAGCAACGTCAGCACTGCCGCAACGTACAGACCCCGGTCGACAGCGCCATTCTCGCACCTGCAAAGGCTCCACCGGCCGTAGCGCGGCCACGCGTACTTCCACGGCATCATGCTGCGTCCAGCACCACCAACCAGCGCACGTCAGCCCACCCATATTCCAGCTCACTCTACAGTACCATCACACGCTAGGGTGCTTCGTCGCCACACGTACGTGGCGATGATGCCGGGGTCGTCGACGGTGGCCGAGTGGTTCGAGACCGTGATGAGCGACGTCGACGCGGGCTTGGTCTCGAGCTGCTCGATCAGGATCTCGCGCCCCTGGACGCGCGTGTGGTTCAGGCCGCCCAGGTACACCTTGGCCACGAGCGTGGCGGTCGCGAAGATCGGCCAGCGGCCCAGGTCGTGCAGCCACTCGGGGAACACGGGTGCGCGGACCTCTTGGTCGTACGAGCCGTCGCCTGCGTCCGCCGTCGGCGCATCCACGTACAGCGCCGCCATGCCTGCGCCTGAGGTGGCCGCCACCGCCTTGACGACCCGCCGCAGCATCCTCACGCTGCGATTCGACGCGAGTGGGCGCTTGGGAGGGAGGGGGGCGAAGGAGAGCAACGTCGACAGCCGCGCTTATGTGACCACCGGCACGCGAGAGCCAAACTGGTCGGCCGTCATGGCCCATCGGGTTATATGTGTGTGAATTTCGGGTGCACCACACCAAAACGCAATGGTGGGTGGTGGCGCGACTTGAGTTCACTATGGGGGTGGATCGCTCTGGATAATTGTGTCTGGGCAGTTTCTAAATGAAGGATTGGTTTCTATTTCTATTTCTGCGCGTTGAAGACGGGTTCAACTCGTGCCACCCCGATCAATTCTGGGCATGGCGGTTGGGATGGAGCGGTCCTAGGGAGGCTTGGAATCGCTGGAGGCTTCGAAACTGCACTTTGGCTGGGTTTCAAGCTCGATATGACGGCATAAACACCATCCGTGTGCATCCCCAACCGGTGATTACCCAAAGGGATTAGAAAGCGCTTGACAACCTCCTGTGCTTGTTCACCTCTTGAAGTGCAGCTGCTGTGCTCTGCAAGTCGACACATGTCAGTGGCCAGCATTATGCGTGCCTAGTGTGTCAGCTACCATCACAGATGCCTGTCTCCCTCAAGCGCCATGCCGGACGACGAGCACGCGGCTGCTTCCCCTCGCCCGCCGCCCGCGTTCGCCCTCGCGCTCGAGCAGCTGTGCTCCACTCTCGACGAGACCGTCAGTGCCACCCTTGGCCGCCTCGACTCGCGCTTGGAGGCGTCGGAGACTGCTGTCCGACGCGTCCAAGCGCGCCAGGGTCAGCGGCTTGGGGCCTTGGCCGAGAGCGCTCGCCGCGAGCGCGAGGAGCTGGACGCGCAGCTCCGTCACGAGCGCCAGCAGCGCCAGCGCGAGGCCGCCGAGCGGCGAGAGGAGAAGCAGTGGCTCGTGGAGCTCTGGCCCGACGGCGTGCCGCTGCCGACGCTGCTGCAGCCGTTCGCGCCCGGAGCGAGCCATGACGACGCCGACGCGAAGGTCCGCGATGTAAAAGACGCAGACGCGCGTCGTCGACTGGAGGCGCTGGTGGCTCGGCGGGTGGCGCGGGAGCGCGTGCTGCGGCGACTCGAGGAGGCCAAGCAGTGGACACTGGTGGTAGGGGCTCGGCCGGCGGCTGGACCGGAGAAGGAGGGGGAGGGGGAGGAGGAGGACGCCAAGCCGTACTACGTGAACGCCGAGACGGGCGAGTCGACGTGGGACGCGCCCGTGGCGCTCCTGTTCGAGCCGCCCGAGGGCTGGGACGCCGCCCGGATGGACTGGAGAGCCGACTACCCGCTCGACAACTTCTACCCAAAGGCGAGCGACGAGGACGC